>JNDS01005404.1:0-61684 GCA_000697035.1 Rhizopus stolonifer B9770
AAAAAAATTTCCCAAAAAAAAAAAAAAAAAAAAAAAAAGAAAGAAAGAAAGAAAAAAGCATGTGAGTTTCACTATACACTTAAAGACCAGAAACGCAATCATAAAAGAAGCCTTTTCTTTTTTTCTTCTTCTTTTTTTTTTAACAAAAAAAACCAAACAAAAAACAGCGAATTAAAATGATGGTAAGTTTCAAGAATAGTGATTTTTTTTTTCAACGTATTAAAAATTTCATAAAATAGATCATAACAAGAAAATCAATTGAAAAAGAATTTTTAACTGTTCCATCCATCTTTTCCGGAGAGGAAACAGGATCCAACTGGAAAATAAGATATGCTAGCATTACAAGATTGCGTGGCATGTTACAGTGTAATGGGATACTATTGCTTAGAATATATTTTGCCATCTATTTAAGCAAAGCAATCGATGACATTGTTCAAACTGTAAGATTGATCTATACACTTTTTTTTTCTATGTTTTATTAATCAATACTATTAGATGTTTAGCTTAAGAGAAAACTTGGCTTTGAACTGTCTTGAATTTGTAGCTGAAGTTGGTGAACTTTTAGGACCTCAGCTTCACCCAGATACTGCTGAACCAATTATTGCCAGCCTTGTCAAGTGCTGCAGCACTTTAAAGAAATCTCTTTTTATCAAGGCAAACGAAGTTGCAATCTCTTTTCTGAAAAAGGTGTGTTTCTCTAGCAAGATTGTTGCTATTTTATGCAAAACAATTGATGATAAAAGCAACCAAGTAAGACAATCGGCCGCCGAATTTTTGATGATTTTTTTGAAGATTCATGCTCGTAACTTTCAAGGAAAATCTGCAGACAGACTTCAAGGATACATCAAGAGAGGTCTGGCAGATGCTTCACCAGAAGTTAGAGAATCATGTAGACAGGCGTATTGGGTGTATTACGAACATTGGCCAAAAGAGGCAGAAAAGTAAGTATATAACAAAGACATGTCCTTTAGAGAACATTTATCTTACATTGCTTTTGCATAGAATATGTCTAGAAATGGATTCAGACACGCTTCAGCAATTAAAGGCTGCAAAAAAGAAGGAGGCGTTGTTTCCCACCGTGCCACAAAAGGACGCCACAAAAAAAAATAGTCGCAAGGCAACTGAGGAGCTCAGACCAGAGGAAGAGATGAAGAAGAGACGTGTCTCTGTGAAGTTGGAGAAAGCATCAGATGCCACAAGAAAGTCTGAAAAAAAAGCCAAGAAAGAGTATGCTTTTGAAAAAACATACAATCCAACACTAGACAATCTCAACCAAGTTGCAAGATTGAGTTTGGATAGTGTAAAAAAAGGGACTGAAATGATGAAAGCAAACAAACTTGATCCTTCGTTGTTGCTGGATTTGCAGACTGTGTCCGAGAACACGCCATTGCTCGACATCCACAATGTTGATGCGGACTCGACCTTCTGGCTGTGTGACCTGGAACGACCATTCCTCTGTTGCTTAGAGGAAGTCACAAACTTGATTGATGGTGCAGCCACATCACCTTTTGTCAAGCATGATGCAGTTTGCCTTGCATCATCCTTGATCCGCCATCAAAAGGCCTTATTTTTGAGGTTTAAAAAACCAATTGTTAACAAGCAAGCAAGCTACTTGTATCCACTTGTCCGTGCACTCTTCAGCGCACATGTAAGTATACTATATGAATATATGAATATATATATATATATATATATATATATAAAGAACGAAACTAATATCTCATGCTTAGGCATTTCCAAGTGCAAAAAAGGCTGTCAATGATCTCCTGGCCATATACCCTTCTGATTTGTCCGAGACACTTTTGGAGGATGCATACAAAATGGAATTGTAAAAAAAAAAAAAAAAAAAAAAAAAAAAAAAAAAAAAAAAAAAAAAAAAAAAACAACAACAACAACAACAATTATTAAAAAAAACATCTATAAAAATATCTATCAAAAATACTTATAAAAATATCTATTAAAAACATTTATTAAAAACATTTATCAAAAACATTTATCAAAAACATTTATCAAAAACATTTATCAAAAACATTTATCAAAAACATTTATCAAAAACATTTATCAAAAAAAAATCTATCAAAAAAATCTATCAAAAATTGCAGAAGCCATTACACTTTGACAGTCTAAACTATTTTCTTTAGAGAAAAGCACGGGATAAAAGCCCTTGATTATTTCTCAAACTTTTCACATCGGGGTTTCTGGATGTTGGTCTAGCTTGTGTACAAGTGAGTGTGAATTCCAGCTTTTCAGTTATGTGGCGATAGGCAGTTGATGGATTAACGGATAAATCATCGAAAGCAGAACAAAGAAGTTAGTTAAAGCCCTTCGAAATACAAGTAAGGTACTTTTTGATGTGGTTTTCAATGAACTTAGAGTGTTCTTCCGTATATTCTATACTAGTAACACACTTTGTTTGTATCACACATAGGATATAGTGCCATTTCGTACTTGTTTCAACTCCGGTACTTCATTGTGTTCTTTATACATCTGTATAGCTCTGTTTTAGCTCTGTTTTAGCTCTTGTAGATATCACATTTACCAATAGCGTTCATCTAGTATTCTTTAGGATGGCTCTCTACTAGGCCGTTATATTGTTGGTGGATCAGTCAGATATATCAAAATTAAATTATATAACAAGATAAATGGGAAATGGATATAGAACCCAATAAAAAAAAAAGTCGTTGATCCTGTTTATGCTCTTTGACTACGGGTTCTCTTAATACATACAAGCAAAATTTCAAATGCATGATTTACCCATATATTTTCCAGCACTGAAATTTATAGAACGAAATGCTTTAATACAACTACGTTCAAAAAATTCACTGTATGTTGTTATATTTTGGAATAATGTGTGTAGTAATAACAAATTCGAAAAAATAGTTATATCTTGGTGGGAATGGACGTTGCTTCTCAAAAAATTATAATAAAACCACAAATGTAACAAAATCGGAAGTCGACTGTATTTTATACCAAAAGTGTTCTTATACAACTTTTAAAGGATTGTCTCTCAAACAAATTTCAAATTTGTGATCACAACCTACAATGAAGAGCTTTTTGAGCTCCTGTCACATTCCGGCGTTCTTGAATAGTAATACCAAATCAAGAAAAACGCGTTGTGAGTATCCTTATCATACAACCGTGAATTATTTGTCTAATTAATTTTTAAATAGCCTACACAGCATCGTCACGATACAAAGCGAAAAGGAATAATAGCAATTAAAACAAAACACTCCTCAAAAGTCTTCCACATTAAATCTCACAGAGCTCTTCAATGCCACTTTTATTATAAAGAAAAATTATTCATATTAAGAATTAATCTACGTCCCAAAAATCACCTTGGTGTAATGATGAAAAGGAGTTGGGTTTAAACCAAAGATGGGGACAACAAAGTTGTGATGAATTTGGTCTTTTATTGAAATAAGAGAAGACAATATTTGATACATTTGGCCTGAACATTACCAAATGGCTTTTGTAAAGCCGTAATTATCATTACTCTCAGAAAGAAAAATAAAGTTAATTTTTATAAAAGTCTACAAGCAAAAACTCTAAAATATCTTTTTATAAGGCATATACCTCACAAAAAACACATGAAAACATATTTTGCTCCTTGTTTAACGTAACTAGTTTTCATCTATTTTTTGAAGCTTTTGCGATATTTTTAGTGTTAGTTTGAGTGCTTTTGACCAAACATTGCGCCAGAACGAACTGTTAAAATGATGGGCAACTCCTACCTTTTTTGGACACACTTGATTGGCTGGTCACAAAAAATTAGCGAAAAGTTCGCCATCATTGGCAAGGCCGACTATGGTTCTCGTTATAGTGCTGTGTCTTTACTTTACTGATGAATGTAAGATTTAAATGAGCAACCATTAAAATAAGTGCAGAAGATAAATACAAAAAAGAAACAAACATAGTTAGTATCATAAAACTCAGCATTTAATCAAACTTATCAATATTTTGATAAACTATGGTTCAAATTTAGTATAGAGCAGTCCAAAGCTTTTTTTTTTTTTCGCTTGATCATCGTACTCCGAATATGATGGAAGCAATAAAGACAAAACGTGTATTTAGTGTTTCAAGAAAGAGAATACCCAGTGTGTGAATTTTACACCTCGAGCTTGCAATAAATCATAATCATGAATAAAGCTTTATGATGTAAGCTGATATGGTGTGTTTTGCATCTGTAAAAATTAGCCTCGACAACGTCTGCTCTTATATACACAGCTTAATCAAAGTACTTGACTATTAAATCTTTGTCAAGAGTAACATAAAATGACGGGAAATCGAGCATGGCTCAGATTTTATAGCTCTTTATCAACAGACGTATTTCATACAACATTAACAACTCAAAAATCTCTTGAACTCTTTAGAGGACAAGGCTCCAGGCAGATCGCTCTTGTAAGAACATTTCATAGGTACAGTATGGTCGACACTAAGCACAAGTCTGTTGATTATAATGGGAAAATCACTAGAACACATACCCTAACCAGACCTGATTGAACGCGATTTTATGACAAAGGGTGGGATTCTTAGATTGCCAAAGGAAAAGTTAACAACTATCAGGACCTCTCAAGTAATGACGGAGCTCGTGGTGTCAGGCATTTAAGAGATGATACAAGATGACAAGGATGTTCCGATACCTGCTAGCCCTCTACCCATTGAATTACAAAATATTTTGATTGTTGGTTTGCCGATGGACCCTAAAACGAGATCCGCGCACCTTTGGTTTATATCTAAGTTTTATGAAGTGTTCAAAAAAAAAAAAAAAAAAAAGAGAGAATCCAGGCCATCAGTCTATTATAGCCAGTTAAAGCACCAACGTACATATCCTCAAAATTCCTTCATCACAAAATTTATGTAAAAAGTTGAGGAGAGTTCTCAGTTTCAAGAGTACGAGCTGAATATAAAGTCATCCCAATTTCTTGAAGTATTTAAACTACCATATGGTAGTTATATCTTTGCTGAACTTGTGACGAGGTGCAACTCATATGCTAGACCAAAACTTCCTTTGGGAAAAGAAAACCAAGAGGATCAGTTTATGACAAAGCAGACTCAAAAAGAAGTATGAATGTTGGTTCTCCAGAAAAAAAAAAAAAAAAAAGAAGGATGAACAGATTTGAAAGTTGTTTGATGAATTTTAAGTAAAGAATTCAGCGTCTCTTTTTCTTTCTTGACTTCCTACCACGTGTAACGAGTTTTTTTTTTAAAAAAAAAGTTACCTTTTGAACTTTAAATAAAAAATTATTGGACAATATTTATTCTCAGTTCTGAGCTCTAAACGTCTATTTTTTATTGGCTATAATTTGAATCGCATCAATTACATTCAAAAAATAAAAACGACTGAAACGTCCTAATTAACAGCTATTTTTTTTATATTTTTTCTTTATTGTTCCATGTCTACAATAAATGAACAAGTAGTTCAACTTGTATTTGGATTAGCCGAACTCAAGTTAGATGTTCCTTATTTCGACTATTCTCTACCAGTTCTAGATGTTTTATTTGCTATCTTGATCAATTACTCCTATCGCTCTGCCCTGGGAGTTTCTCATAGTCAAATAGGATGGTATCAAGGCTTGATAGCCACTTTAGTAATGGCAACAGGTGGTGGATGTACTGTCTCGATTATAAGAGGTGAACCTATCGGTATATTGAAGAGCAACGAATTTTGGGCTATTCATTGGTACACACGCGTATATCTTTTTCTTCTTCTAATCCCCCTATGTAGTACAACATATTTGGCCATGTTTTCAAGTTCACGCATTTATCAAATAACCGAATTTTTATTTAATATACCTGTGATTGAACATATCTTTACCCTATCTGATAGTATCTTGCGTGCGTTGGCCATGTGTCAAAATGGCATTGATGGCGTTTCTTCAAATCCTGCTTTAGGACCTGAAAAATATGTTGCAAAGGTTTTATGTGGCACCTTGGCTGGTTGTGGTGGAGGGTTATGGATAGGTAAAAGTAAAAGTAAAGGTAATGGACTAATTTTTTTTTTCTGTAGACGCTTTTCGTTTGACTGAATCTAATTGGAGTTTTTCTACACCTCGATTGCTTCATGTTGCATCCATCAGCATGAAATCGTCATTTTTGGGTAGTTTATTTTATGTTGTCGCGACAAATCAAGAAGTCTGTCAATGGCTCGGAATCTCTGTCCTTGAACCTAAAGTTGCACAGGCTTGGAGCGCAGTTTTAGTCACTCTCGGATTAACTTACGGCGATTATGTGCAAAGATGGGAAAAGAAAGCCAAGGCTATCAAAGAACTTAAAGAAAAGAAATCTAAATAAACGACATATTAAGGATAACAGATATTATTATAATAAGCTAGAATGAGAAAATTAACGATGTATTATATGAAAAGGAATGAGGGATTTTCTTTTGTAAATAAGATTAGGTAAAGTAGTTTGTGCAAAGAGAAAGAGACAGAGTCCTTTGGTTTACGCTTTCTGTTCTCGTTTTTTGGCCCAAGCTTTGACAATCATCAGCCCAGCCACATAGGAAAGAGTGATTGAGGTTATGGCCACAACAACATTCATCAAGAACATGGAGTCCACATTGTTACGTCGCAGCCATAGAATTGTACCTGAATTTGAAGCCATGAACAAGACAGAACCAGAGATCAATAGGAAAGCACCGACAAGTTCAGTAGGAGGACGACTGGGAGACTTACTGGTAGGCGCGTTTCGGTAAAGAAGGACATAGGTCGCCAACCGAGAGATGGCAGCCGAAGAAAGCAGGAGACCCCACATCCAGTGGATGTTGCTTGAATAAGCTGTATCCTGATGATGGTTACCCATTGAGATACCAGTCATAAAGACTGTAAGAGCAGGAAATGGGTTTAAGGAGTATGTCTGTCGCTTTTGGCTTACAGTGAAACCCTCAAGAAGTCTACGGATAGCCTTGCTTTCTACCAGGATGCCGATCAATCCACACCACCACCACATGAAAGCAAGACTGGCATGTTCAAAGTCCTTATGTGTCCATTCTGAGCTTTGACCGAAATGTTCCATCCAGGTGTTTGTGATACCATAAGTGAAAATAAGACCAGACTCAACCATTTCAAAACTGAAGCTTGAACCATTATCTACACGGTTCCATGCCCATCCTTTTTCAGAAAACGCACCAAGATATCTACCGAATGTAATGATACCATAAAAGAAGAAAATACCACCTTTGATTAAATGGGCAATACAACCCAACACCTCCCAAGATCTAAAACAAAATAAGTAAATAAAAACTTTTTTTTTTTTTTTTTTTTTTTTTTTTTTTTTTTTTTTTTTTTTTTTTTTTTTTTTTACCTGCATACACCATGATAGACCACTAGACCGCTCAATGTTTGAGTAAAAATAAGAACAACAAATGTCCTTCCCATTATCATGTGATAATAACGACAGAAAACCTTGGTAAATCGGTTATCGGCCAGAGCCACAAAAGCACTTTTCATAAACTTGGGAATGTAAGGTGAGAGATGATTAAACAAACGCATCGTAAGCGAAGGCTTTTCCTCGGCCAGGGACATGGTCGTAGGAGACAGGCAAAGTTCATGCTCTTCATCTGACTCTTGCTGCGGATGATGATCGCTATCGCTGTGTTTGTCATACTCAAAATCATTCATGTGTAATGTATCACCGCTTGCCTCACTTCGGTGTTCAGAGTTTCTGCTAGATGACGCCGAATTCATCAGGTGAGAACTTTCTTCAAGACGTTCATAATCTGTGCTCCGAGCGACAGCATTGGCAACCTTGCGCACTACTCCTACAATCATTTGGATAATTAGCAATAGGAACATGATCCAACCTAGTGTATGGTGTGAATTCCCCTTGTATAGATGAGGCGTTGAATGGCCATATAACTTTGCAAAAAAGAAACCAAACATGGCCACAATAAATGCTAATATTTGTGTAGGGACATGAAGTGAGGATTTGGCAATACCAAACATGATACCTATCAATGAAATGGAAATATGAAAAAAATCAGAAACTGTCCCCTCCAAAAAAAAAAAAGCCCTTTATTTTACCTAAGGGTATCAAAACCCAAAAAGATAGCACCATCATTGTAACGTGAAGGTAGAAATAAGCTTTGTCTCCAGGATAGAGTGCATAAGACATTGGTTCATTCCCTGTAGCATTGAATGCAGGTACAGTTTCATTCATAGTCATACCACCATGATCGTGCTGTGCAAATACGCATTGTATGAGTATTAGTAATAGAAAGCTCAGAAACAATGGTTTCGCCATCGAAAAAAAAAAAAAAAAAAAACCCTAAAAATCGTTGTATTTATAATGATGAGAGAAATCCATGAAAGACAAGGGTATGATCTGTTTAAGGAATTGCACAAAAACTAAAGATTTTTCACGTCTCCGACACTTTACTTCTTTACTAAAAGTTTTTTTTTGCATAATTCTCGGTTTATATACTTCAATATAAGTCAAGGCATAGACAAAATTTTTTGTCATTTTCTTCATTTTTTTTTTTTTAAAAAAAGGATCAACCGTATTCTAGAAAACAAAGTGATATCACTTTTGTATAACGTTTCTCATCACGGAAAAATAAATTTTCCCTTTTTTTTTTTCAATTGTTCTTTCATTCTCCTACTATGCGTCTAGTTTTAATTTACCGAATGTTTGAAAACTCTATCCAGTTTTTTAAAAAAATTCGAGACTAATTTGGTAAAGTGTTTGAATCTAAGTTGCTCAGCTTTTGAAAATAAGTTGCTCACTCTTTAGAATTAATTAACTGCTTTTCTTGTTTTATTATTATATCCATTGTGTGGGTGGTTCTGGTAACGAAGTACCTGCTTTTGTTGTATATCCACCCTTTCGATTAGCTGATTTGACAAATTTACACAAGTACATCAATAATAATAATAATAATAATAATAACAATAACAACGAAAAAATTATTATGGAAAACAAAAGAGCCAAAAGTCACTGATATGCAGGAAGCACTCGTCAAAAGGGAAAGAAACTCAAGCTTATAACATTTACACTATGATATTTCTTTATTTGAAAATTTTATGAAACCCACTGAGGCCGTTAAACTTACTAATCGATCAACGCGGATGAAGAAGTGGAAGAAAAAGAACTTGGTTATGAAGAATTACAAAGATTAAAATGTGCCTTGTGCTTAGAGACTCGGACGATAACAACGAGTACACCCTGTGGGCACTTGTTTTGCTGGAATTGCATAATTGAGTGGTGCGAGAATAAATCAGAATGTCCCCTGTGTCGAAGTCATGTGAACATATCACATGTAATACCTTTGAATAATTTTTAAATAAACAATTCCTGGTAATTTGTCTGAAAGATCCCCTCATCCTCCTTCGGTTAAATAGTCAAAGTTAACCTTGGATAATATTTTTAAAGGCGGAAGCGGGGCAACTGTAACTACCGTAGATGGAAAATACATTGACCGATTCCTGTCCGTTATCTGGAATCCATCAAAGAACAGCTTACACTATTTTCAGTAAAACAATTGTGAATATTATGAAAAACTCAAAGAAAAACAGTTTCTTTTTTTTTTTTTTTTTTTAATTCTTTACACAAGCAAAATAAAGCTTGTTATTGCACGCTTACCAATCCAATCCGAGAAATGTTCAGGTACAGATCTCTTTTCCTTTCAATTTAATGAAATCTATATTACCGTTGGAATATTACAGTCGTATACTAACAAGAACATCTATATACATAGAGCAAAACTCATATGAACTATGTAACTTTTTAAAAATGGAAAACTATTTAGAGAAAAAAGAAAGCTTTGAAGCAAAATACTCAGTCTTGTATTATTTTAGGGTCTGATGCTCCATAGTGTTTGTCCGCCATCCAGCAGTGATAGGCGAAAACGAAAAGTACCAACATAGACAGTCCAAGTCATTTGTTATAAAGGCAGGAAAAATAGATGACAAATACTTTGGTATGTATAACTATAAGAGTATAAAGTGTATACTAAGTATTAACCACTTCTCCCTCTCTAGCCTGCATAAAAGTAATGTGATGGTGGCGTGATAATTTATCAACCCGAAAAGCATGTGTATATGTGTGCTAGGATGGTGGATAATATATCAGGCATTTGTATTTATAATCAACAGATCCTCGGTTAAATTACAACGAATGAAAGCCTGTTACCGAAGCTTTGTTGACATCAAAAAAAAAAAAAAAACTCAGTTTTTCGGAATTTGAGTCCCAGACCGTAAAAACTTTTTTGTGTGGCCTAAACACATAGTTTTGTTTTTTTGTTTTTTTGTTTGTTTCTTTGTTTCTTTGTTTCTTTGTTTTTTTTTTTTTTTTTTTTTTTTTTTTTTTTTTTTTTTTTTTTTTTTTTTTTTTTTTTTTTTTAGCAATATAAATTTTGTCAGTAAAAAAGGATTCTGTCATGTTCAAGCTCATTTATCCAAAGTATTTCAGTTCAAAAAGAGAAAAGATCGCTTTCATTTCAGTTTGTTGTCGCGACGGGGTGGTTTTTAATAAACTATCCCAACTAGTTTTCCAATCACAGCCTGAGCCGGCCTTGCGCCAATCCAAATATATTGTAGCTAAAAAGTATAAATTGAATGAATTTAATAAAGACTGAAGGACAACCTTTTTTCCGCACTTGTATTTTTAACTAACCAGGCAGACAGTAAACCACTTAGTGGAGAACCTTCAAAATCCTGCTTTATCTGCAGAGTACCTTATCATTGCTCCCCGATTCTCGCACAAATACATCACAACTATTACAATCTATATACCCGTTTAATTTCAATATGAAAAAAATCTCTTGTTCTGTCTCTCTAATTCCATGTACACCTTAAGAACCTATTACCAACCCTTTCACTTGCCGCAAATCGGCAACCTTGTCTTCGATGGGAGGGTTTTTTCTTTAAAAAAAATTTAACACCAAAATGTCCGGTAGAGTCATAATATTTAATTATCGCAATAAAACTTTGCTGCTGTTATTAATTTCTTTTTATTTTTCTCGCTCTAGACCAAGAACTTTTACAATTAGTTATTCCATACAAGCACTGACCCGGCGCAGATTTGATGATCAAATTAATACTCCAAAACTCAGGATTATGAATTTAATATTTGAAGCACTTGTTGGCGAAGATGCCATTGTTCATTACTTCTGTAGTCTGTATGAATGAATTGATGGGCGCCATACTGACGTTCTGTATACTCCAAAAGAAGACCTCCTCCCTGCTATAATTAAAATTCAGAATGTTATAGACAAACCGTTTATTCGTCGCCTCATTAAATATTGTAAGCACATCTTTGGCAAATAGCAGGTTGAACCAATTGCTTTAACAGTATGCATCAATACAACAAGGAAATAAATAGTCAGAAAACTTACTGAAACAGACAAAGAAACAGCTGTTAACGTATTAAAAAAAAACATCTGTAACAATAACCGCGGCCAGTTTAAACGAATACTAGAGGCTTTGGAAAAAGATGATGGTGTAAAGCGAGCACGCTTGTACGCTGAAGACGGCCTACTATACGCTCAAACATGTATTCGAAAATACTCTCACCAAGTATCAAGTCCAATTATGCCGGAACCGTTAGATTTGCCACAAGAAGTGGTAAAAGGGAGTAGTAGTAACAGTAGTCATGAAAACCCTCTTGGAGAAATTGAACCAGAAAAAAGAATGACAGACATGGAATGAACAAAGAAGTTTATTGAAGAATACAAGGTTGAAAATAAAAGGACGAATTGGCAAATTGTTTCGCCAAAGGACAAGAGGATGTTTTTTTTTTTTTTTTTAAAAAAAAATATGTAAATGCCCAGTCTTAAAAATACCTACAACGGCCTAAAGTCAAAACAATAAACGTTAATTTTTTTTGCGTCTACTTTTTTCTTCTTTATTCAAGCATTTAGGGATTATATTGATCAGATACTGGATGAAATTTTGTATATGTTCAACAGTAAATTCCTTACTGCCTTCAATTACTCTTGAAAAAAAAGTATTTTTGTATCTGTCGATTTCTCTCTTCTAGCTCGATCCTTCAACACTTTCTAATACATCTCGATAAGATTGAGTTCATGTGAACATTGAGGAAGGTATACCGGTATATAACCCTTTATTAAAACGAGAAGGCCAACGAAATCATGAGAGCGAACTGGGGACACTATCTATAATAATATGAAATTCATTCATAATGTCTAAAGTATCGCTGATAAATTGCACAAAATGACCAATTGCGGTTCCTTTTGGGTATAGCAGCAACAGTATCCTTAAGTGTCTTTCTCTTTTTTAGCACCAACAACTCTTCTTTTCTTTCTAACATTTTCCGGCTTTCTCATGCTTACATTTACCACACCGAATTCTTAAATTGCATTGATAATTGTATGTAATACACTACTCCCAAAAGTTGCTTCTTCAATTGCTGGTTTACCATGGTGTGCCCAACCTCTTGAACGACACATATTTAAATTGAATCCTGCTGCATTAAAGAAGTCACTATTTTGCATGAAATGTAAACTTTTCTGCTGCCATTCTTTGTCCATTACAGATACATTACTATATTTTAGTAAGGATTATATACTGTTATACTGTTATTGTACGTATTGGGACTTTTACTTGTCGTAGTTGCGGTTTAAGTCTTTACTTATAATTAAAACGCGTGTTGTACAATTACAATTTTCTCTTTCTTTTGTAGCTCATAAAATCAATGAAGCAGTTTAAAATTCCAAGCATTGTCGAAGATGATAACTTTCGAGATCTCATTCTAATGAGAAATACAAGACCTACTATTATCTCTGCTGGTTCCGAACGCGCTTTAAAAATTGTAGAAAAAAAAAAAAGAAAGGGCCTCTTATACGTCCTGAAGGCTGGGTTTGCCTTCCTACTCCAAGTGATAAAATATTTCAATATCTTAGTTCATATGGGCTTGCTCTATGTATATAGATGTTCTTGTTAGTATACGACTGTAATATTCCAACGGTAATATAGATTTCATTAAATTGAAAGGAAAAGAGATCTGTACCTGAACATTTCTCGGATTGGATTGGTAAGCGTGCAATAACAAGCTTTATTTTGCTTGTGTAAAGAATTAAAAAAAAAAAAAAAAAAAGAAACTGTTTTTCTTTGAGTTTTTCATAATATTCACAATTGTTTTACTGAAAATAGTGTAAGCTGTTCTTTGATGGATTCCAGATAACGGACAGGAATCGGTCAATGTATTTTCCATCTACGGTAGTTACAGTTGCCCCGCTTCCGCCTTTAAAAATATTATCCAAGGTTAACTTTGACTATTTAACCGAAGGAGGATGAGGGGATCTTTCAGACAAATTACCAGGAATTGTTTATTTAAAAATTATTCAAAGGTATTACATGTGATATGTTCACATGACTTCGACACAGGGGACATTCTGATTTATTCTCGCACCACTCAATTATGCAATTCCAGCAAAACAAGTGCCCACAGGGTGTACTCGTTGTTATCGTCCGAGTCTCTAAGCACAAGGCACATTTTAATCTTTGTAATTCTTCATAACCAAGTTCTTTTTCTTCCATTTGTTCATCCACACGATCGATTGAATCCATAAAGTCATAATCGTCCTCTGCCACAACCTTCTCTTCTTCCTCTTCTTCCTCTTCTTCTTTTTCTTTCTCCTCTTTTGTTAATGTGCTTGGTATTCTTTTACGTAGAGCCAAAAAGGCCTGGATGCTTAATTGAATCATAATTAATCCTCCCAAAACCTCATATCCTGCTCTCTGTTCATGCGGTCCTAATTGTCTTGTGAATATCTAATCAAATATTAGTCTTTTTTTTTTCTCTCTTCCTTAAAAATAATAATTCAATTTACATATCGAATGCCTGTCAATCGTTTCGAGAGATTATAATAAGCACCAAAAAAATAAAAAATGGCCAGATGAATAGGTTTGATATGTTTCAATATCTGTTGTATCCTTGTTAACCATCCAACCCATTTTTCTTTTTGCTGATCTTGACGTGCGCTTTTTTTTAATTCAACAACGCTTTTTGTATAAAGGTAAGGTAACAGACAGTTTACAGACACTAAACAAAAACGCCTCTAACATATTTTTTTTTTTTGTCAGCATATTTTTTTTTTAAGTTGAGTGAAACTTACAATCAAGCTTGGGTAAGTTTGGGCTGATTGACTCAATTGTACTAAATCACAATATTCTTCTCCTAATGTTTGCGTTCCGAGCAAAGTGGTTAAACTATAATAACAAAAGCTTGATAAAGCGTCGATTTCTTTTTGCCATAAATGTTGTACTCGAGTACCTGTCAAATAAGGTTTTCTCAATGAACTTTTTTCTTTTTTTTTTTTTTTTTTTTGGTGGTTTAATTACCCAAGAATTGTTGGACTATTCTAGTTAATTGTTCTTGCAAGATGCTTTGATAATATATATCTTTTTGGTTTGCACGAACTGAAAAAAAAAAGATTAAGGCATGTCCAATGTTGATTTTCTCTCTCTCTCTCTCTCTTTTACTAATGTCTGGTTGTGCACCATAAGGAAAGTCCAGCTGTAATGAAGGTACTATCTTTTGTTCATTCATCGCAATAATAATAAATAAATAAAAAAAAATACAAAAACGAAAACAAAAACAAAAAACAATTTTTTATATTTTTTTCACATGAAAATAAAGCCTTTAGTCATCTTGTTTTTTTTTTTTCTTTCCCGTGTTGAATGAAGGGAAAAGAGAAAGGTAATGTTGAATGTATTTTTATTGTTGTTGAAATAATATGCTAAGTTGAATTATAAGGGGGGGGGGGTACAGGTTGAATCTATGGTACAGTAATGTTGAATAAAAGAATTATGTTGAATATATGGGGGGGGGAATATGTTGAATATACAATAAAGAAAAAGTGTTTTTTTTTTTTTTCTTTAGGGCTTGTTGGAAGCCGATTTGTCAAGTAGTAAACTACGAAGGAATTGGATTTCTGATTCGAGATAGTCTACTCTTTCTTGAAGTTTATCTGATTTTATAGTCATTTCACGGACGGATTGTTCTACAGCTTGTTCACGCAACTTCTTCTTGACACGGAAACGAGCACTAGCAGCTGTGTTGCGGCGACGCTTGTCTACACCAAATACTTCTTCATCACTTTCCAAGGCACGCTTGGCACATTTATCATGTAAAACGGGAGACACAGGAGAAACAGGCGTGGGCTTGGGGAGCAAGACTTGACGAGTTAACAAGGCAGGTGCGGGCGCCAACGGGCGAGGCTGAATGCGCTTCAAGGGAGCTTTTTCCAATTGTTGTTTGGGTAGTTCGTAATCAAGATAGTTGGCAAGTGTATCGTATGTGACAGGATCTAAACCAGAGCACTGTAATTGTGATGGAGTAGGACTCTTTGGCTTTTCTTCATCATAAATGCCGCTTCCAGGTTTGACATCAAATGTGAATTGAGCATTAATCTAGGGAGCATATGTGAGTCATAAGTTCATTGTATTTTTAAAAAAAAAGTTATCTCTTACCCATAAGTCAAGTTCTCCAGAACCTTCTTTTTCGGTTTGTAAACATGGTGTTTCAAACACCAAAGAGTCCAATCCTGCCACATCGTAATTATATGCCATTTTTATATTTAATTTTTTTTTATGAATCAACAAAAAAAAAGTTTTTTTTAGTATTTTTTGATAACACATTTTATACTTTTCCTGATGATAAGCCCATTTTGCCACCCAATTAAAAACGAGCAAGTAGTAATGTGTGACAATGAAATACAACCCAAAGCTGGATATTTAGTTTGTGCAGCCATGATTTTCCCCGAAATTAAACATGGTTGTTGAAGGATAAAATGCGTACCTTTAGTCATCCCATTGTAATCTATTTGAAGACTTTGAGAGTACCAAGACTATGTTTTAAAGTGAATCCCCCCTTTTTTTTTCTTCTTCTTTTAAAACTAAGCAGTTTCTAGCTATTCTTGGAGTTTTTTGCTTCTTCTTTTGTACCAAAACTAAGCTCATGTTTACTCTTTATTAAACTTTAAGTTTTTTTTTTTAAAAAAAAAAAAATTACCGAGACTTTTTATAGTTGTTGATCAGATAACCAAGTTGTTTTTCAGTCTATATCCAAAGTTTACAATGGTCGCGTTATTTGCGGTAACTCAATGAAATGCATAATGTAAAAAACAAGACGATGAATATATATATAAGGGTGGAAAGCACATTAAAAGCTCTTTTTTGGTCTTTTCAGATTTTTTTTTTACGTCAAAACTTTTTACTGTTGAAAATTTTCATCTTCAACTGTACGTGCTAAATCAAAATATCAACGTACGATGTTGGTCCAGTGTTACCAAACCTTGTTTACTCAAGTTGAATTTTTTTTTTTTTTGTTGGGTGGGTAAGCTCGAATAAATGAGTTGACAGAAAATAATTTACAAAAATGAAGAAAATAGTTCAGTATTTGTCGACAGCGCAAGCTTAAGTCTTGGAAGCTGAATATATATATTGCCTGAAGATCAGACTATCAACATTTGGTCACACTTTATTCAGCAAAAGAGATGAGGACTTGTGAAGAAAACTTGGTATTAGTCACAAAGATTACAAGTTGATTTTAAGTGGCGTTAATTGAGTAGGCCTGTTGAACAATGATTATGTTACACATATCGTGTAAAGAACACAATGAAATATTGATCACTGTCGAAATGAATCAGACAATCATCAGTGCTCGTATCTTACAAGATAGCAAAACAGAACTCATGCTGTTCGTTTACTACATCGCCATTACCCTCATCCTATCAGTCATTAAAAAAACAAATTAGTCGATTGATTTATTCCCTTTTTAATACATTATTCTTGTTATTAACATTTTGCATTTCGCCAATGCTTTCAGTTGATGTCATAAAGACAGTTTTCTGGCAAGTTAATTCCCACTGTCCTAAAACAACGTATTATTTTTTTATTCCAATACATGTAGAAATAAAGTTCAACTAAAAATGTGAAGCACCTTGGCTGAGAGATTAAATACGTTTTCAACAAACTCAAGCAGGTAGTTATACATATATTGGACTTGATATAGCTTGAATCAATAATGAAAGACTGAAAGATGCTTGGATACGTAAAAAATAATAAAAAATCAATAAAATTAAACAAGATTGAATTGAATATTTAAATAAAGAAATATCGCGTCTTCAATAATTATAATCTTAATCATCATCTTTTCTTATGAATATTATTCTAGCTACTTGTAATTGGGTCTGTTCTTTAAGATGCAACATTTAATAGATATTATTCATCTATATGGTAACCTTATTGCATAATAATTGACTAACTGTAAAGTAAATTGGAAATCTTAATTCATATTATAGTGCAACCCCGAAAAGTGAAGTTATGGAAGCTACAGTAAGAGCGGATGCTACTGACGATTGGTCTGATAAGTGTACAGCTGTATATAAAGAGTTAGTTATTATTGCTCTGTTTGCAACAGGATCAATGTTTTGTTCATTTAAGTTTTTCAGAAAACAAAGTCTGGAGGAACAGAAAAATATCTATGTCAGATTGTAGATCACCTAACTTGTTAATAAGTAATAAGCTATATTCGTGAACAATCAGGTATATCGGCAAGTTGGCTAGCAATGTGTACAGGGCTGAAGAAAAACTGTCTCCCAAAAAACCCTTCTGCTTAAAAGCGACCCTCTGCTTAAAGATGACAAAAAAAAAAAAAAGCTTTCTAAAATATTTGGAACAAGAAAAGCACAAAGTCAAAAAGGAAAATGAAGTCTGAATTAGGACCCTTCCATTTAATAAACCATTCAAATCTTGTTTGTAAATTACCAGCCGAGTTCCTAATTTCGGGTTCAAATGTTGTATCTTTTCATCATCAGAAGCCTATTATTTCTCAAGTAACAATTAAGTTGCGTTTTGGAATAGAAAAGCCCATAAACTCTTCATATAATTACTTTATCAATCATTTCTTCAGTATAAAGATGGGGATCCTTGACTAAAACTATGTCCAGCTCTGATCGCGGTAGAGATAGATCATGGACAGCTGAGGAAGACATTCAGCTCTGTCAGTCTTGGATCGTTGTCTCTGAAGGTCCTATCACGGGCAAAGACAAGCGTCTCCCCGGAATGTTAGAAAAAATTTACGGGAATTTTGCTAGAGAAATTGATGGGACCACATGCTCTCCAGGTTCGCTTATGAATCGCTACAGCGCCATCAATAAAGAGATTACCTTTTTCAACGTACAGGTTGCTCATATGGTCAATGAAAACCGTAGTGGTTATATCGAAACAGACAACGCAAGCAAATTATATGCACTCTACTATTGAAATTATATGAGATATAAAACTAAGGCTTTTATAAATAGTTGCGAGAAGCTCGCATCCTTTACGTCAAAGCCAAAAATGATACTTTTAGGTTCGAGCACTGTTGGGAAGTCTTGAAGACTTCTCATAAATGGATGGAGGCTTTTTACGCCACCGTTAGCCATCCTATGCGGACAGAACAGCAATTAAGGGAAATTGGAGCTGAGAACAATGGAAGTCAAGAAGAAAACACAGTTACATTTGATAAAAGATGAGAAAATTCACAATGTTATAAGTTTTATTCTTCACTTTCTCTTTTCTGCTTATAGAGATGCTCAATCAGATCTTCACGTAACTGAACGTGTAAAGTTGCATCTCTTACTTCGCCATGTCTTTGAACACAACTTCTGTATACATGGTTATGAATATCATGAGACAATCTCATTGACTCAGGAGAACACTCGTACTCTGTAGGGCCGTGGTCGCCCAAACTTCTTTCTTCTTCAACAATCATAGTGTGCATAATTATACCTGCTTTTACCATTTGCGAAACGATGTTTTTATCCATAACCCTTACGGGGGCAGCAAGAATGGCAAAACGTGCTTGCAGTACACCAAAGGCTCTTTCTACATCTTTTCTGCAAGCTTCTTGTCTCGTAGCAAAATACTATTAAACAATACAATGTTAATGATATTTTTTTCCTTTTGGTATTAAAATCATGCAACGCGATAAATACCTTTTGCTTTTCACTCTGAGGACAGGTGAATGATTTTACTAAAAAATGACCTAGTTTGGATATATACCATCCGCCAAGTAGTAACCTTGATTGTATTCATTACCGTTGATGATGTATTTAATACCAGGATATTTGTCGTGGTAAAAGTCATAGAAAAGCGGCGAGTAATCCAATACGTTGATGTCATTCATCGAAACAGGAAGACCAAAAAAGGCATGCCATATCCAAAGGTCATAAGAAGCTATAGCTTCAAGGACGATGGTTGGTCTTTTTTCTTTGCCAATATAAGTACCGCACCAGGCTGTAGGACAGCTCTTCCAAGTAACGTGGGAGCAGTCGAGTGATCCAAGGAGGCCTGGAAAGCCTCTTCGCTCTCCATCTTGGAGAAGCCTTTTGATGTCATCTCCGTTTGAACTTCTAAGATATTCCTCACCAAAGGCTTTGACAACCGCACTGCAAAAGCGTTTCATGCGCAGCATAGAAGTTGATTCACCGATGCGCAGGTATTCATTGGTGAGATCAGGAGTTGTCCCATAAGCAAGCTGTCGCATGGCAGCTGTCATTTTTTGATAAGTTGACAGTCCCTTTTTTCCTGCACAGTTTGTAGTTTGAACAAAATAAGGGTCAGCCTTTTTAAACTCTTCCATTATTCTCAGGAACAAGGGCTTATTCATTCTAAATCTACGCCTAAAAATACTGTTTCCAAAAACAGGGCTGTCGTCAAAATAATCCTGCATCAATCTTCTGTGTCCCTCTTCGGTATCTCTAAAGATTTGTTTGCGGCCTTCAACCGAGCCACCTCTTTGACTCTCTTCTTCTTCCTCCTCTAGCATTTCTTGCCACTCGCTCAAAGCAAGCATAAAAAATGTGCTTGCTGCATCATCCATTTCTTGATTGAATTTTTGTTTTTTTTTATAAAACTGTGAGTGTTGTTCAAACTTCATTCTATATCGCGAAAAGTAAAGTGAAAAAAAGAGACAAAAAGTTTTTATTGTTTGTGGCGCAAAAATAAACAACGCCGGACGTGATTTTTAGCTTTTATTTAGCTTTTATTTAGCTAGTTATTGATGGGGATCATTTTTTCATTTTTTCGCCAAATTAGAAATCGGAACCTCAATTAATTTTTGCAAAAAATATAGAAAAAATATAGCGAGTCTGCTGGGAATGCTCTAAGACGGGAAGTCTTAGTAGGACAAAAGCAATCAAGAAGTATATAAAGAGTAATATTATTCATCCAATAAAGACTGCCTAATTTTTGATAAAGTCCTGTCATCATCTACGACTCTTTTATTTAATCTTAGAATAAAACACACTTGATGTTCTCATTCTTTTGTGTAATTGTCGTTTTGCAGTCTCAAGGTCTCTTACTCTTGTTGCATCGACTATACATTTTTTTACAGAAGGGGCCTTAAATTCTCCGTTTCCAATTTCATATTCTTGACCGTTTGATAATTTGGTGCTGAAAATTATATCTGGTCGAAATGATATACTACTTGGTGAGTTGGCACTTGCTGTTAAAGAGGTTTTATCCCTAAAGATTTCATTAGTAAGGAATAAAGTTGCGCTGCAAATAAACTCATCATGTCAAGCGAACGGTACTATGCGACAACCATAATGATGAAAATAGACAACTAATGGAGTCAATGAGCAGTGAAAGTTCACTATCTTCTCTGTACTTGGATGTTGAATGTTTTTAAGTATACATCAGTTAGAATATGGTTGATAGCTAGTTCTTCCATTGTTGTATAGTTGTGATCAAGTCGCAGCAATTCGTTACTCTGAATTGCAGACGTAAGTATTTTGATATTCTGCGTTGTCAAGGGGGAAAAGATGGCTTGTTCAGCTATATATCTAACCGATATAGGCTGTGGTTCGTAGTCAACACTGCTGAATAAACCTGATAATCTTAACCTTATATCTAGGTTTGTGTTTTTGATATTGCCCGTTTTTATCTCGCTGTGGGCTTCATCATAAATGGTTTTGATGGTATAATTTGTTGTATTCACCTCCACCTTATCAGTGGTGATGATACACATCTCACATAATGACAAATACCAAAAGAACTTTTTGGTAAACTTCATACTGGGCAATGAAGGTTCTGTGTTGGTTTCCGGTATATAGCTACTGCCACCTGATAGCCATAAACTTGATTCATCGTAGATAACTTCAACAGCTTCGTTATCTTCCGTAATGCTCCTGACGCTGGTGTGATTGGGCAATTCCTCCACAAGATCACTGTCTTCCGTTCTCTTATCTGTGAAGTAATTACTGCTGGTGGGGCTTGTGGTTTTCTCCTCATTGTCATACCAAATCTAAGAAAAGATATGAGTGCTTTACCCTAAATACTTGATATTTTATTACTTTTCTTCTTTCAGCCTTTTGTTCTGATTGACTTGTTTCTAGCTGCCTCTTGCGTATTTGAGAAGCAACCAGATCCGTCTCAGCGTCAAAAGCTTCATACGTCGCTTTACTTCGAGACTATTATCAAGTTGGACGCGATATGCTTCATTACCGATATAGACTATTGGCAGAGAGAGAGAGAGAGAGACATCATCATTTCGAGTCCACAAAATTGAATAGAATAAATATTATCAATGTCATCAGAATGACGCAGAAAGTTATCAATAATCACTTTATTTTCTGAAAAAAGCTTGCATCTATCAGACATGAACTTAAAGAGACCTGGGTCATTCTTGGCGGCTTCTGCTACCGTAACTCCTGATTCTTCGTTATATCTTGGACTGTCTTATCATTAATAACCCTAAGATCAACCTTGAACCCATTATCATTACTGACATCTTTCATCGTTAAAAGTGTATCACCCCATTTAAGTCGCAGGCCAGTACCAATGAACAATTTTTCCAATACAGGTCCCCAGAGCTTGACAAGGAAGTCCCATTCAGATATATCAATATTTTCATTAAAGATATATTCATGATGTTTTTAAAGAAAAAGTAAAGACAGAAATCGATGTCACGAAAGATTCATCTAGTTCTGCATTGTACTACTTCGAACAAAAAGTATCTGTTGATTTTAAAAAAAAAAATCATGAAAAAAATTGAAAATCTTTGAGCAATAAACATGCATATAAAAATATCATCCAAAATTTACCAGATTTCACATATATATGAGTTAACATATATATTTTAAATATATGATAACGTCAATACTTGGTATGACTCCCTAGTGCTTTTTAACGGCCCTACATCTTTCCGGCATACTTTGGCAAAGTTTGACACAGATACCCTGATCTACATTGACCTATTCTTCGTGTATAATCGCGCTTAACTCCTCCGAATTGTTTGCCTGGTGTCTACGCTTACCAATGCGTTTTATTAAAACATACTAGAGGCTCTCGATGGGGTTTAAGTCACGACTTTGAGCAGGCCAAAAGTCAAAGCCCTTGATGCATGCTTTGTTTTTCCACCATCAAGCATATCCACCAGTATGACAGGATGTGCCATTCTTCCTGGAAAATAAAGTTGTGACCATGTTCCTTTGTCAATTCATGAAGCCACTGCAAAAAGTTGTCATACAAACAATGAACATATTTATCTTGATCAATACTCCCATATAATGTAACCAAGGGGCCTAATCTTCCAATGTAAAAACAACCCAAAACTATGATGGAACCTTTTTCCGAACTTGAAGGTCGGCAAAACAAACTGCTTGTGAAGCCTCTAACCAAGCTTTCGGATGACTCTTACACCACCATCATTATGTCTAAGTGCAAATCTAGACTCATCTGACCAAATGACCTTACTCCAGTCATTGACGGTTCAATTGATCTTGTCATTCACCCAAATCTTTCTTCTTAACCTATTGTGATATGATAAGAAAGGCTTTAAAGGGGGTCGGAAGAAAAAAAAAAGCCCTTGACTTGAAACGCTTGTCGAATTGTTGCCAAGCTGACATTGCCAGTTGCTGTGGCCAAATATTGCTGACGAATGCTAATTGGATCGAAGGGATTTCTTCTCGCAGAAACGAGTGAAACAGTCAAGTTCCTTTACTTTTTTAGAGCTTCTACGAATGTTTTCAGAAAGAGATACGTTTGTTTTAAGTTTAGATTATTAATTATAAAGGGGAAAAGAAGAAGCACTTTGTTTGAAATTTGACCTGGAAATAAAATCAACGGATATTTTTTGTTTGGAGTTGTACTGTATCAACAAGATTTTACCCTAAATTTAGATGATGTTATTTTTTTTCTGGATGAATTGAAATTAACTTCCAGACATTCAACATTCCTTTTTGGACAAAATAAATATGGAAATCAGACAAAAAATGATTAGTTTTTAGATGAATGAGAGTTTAAATTTAGACATTTACCTATATATAATAGAAAATCGGCAAATATGAAAGATGATATGATTATGAACATTAAATACTCGTTTGAGAAATCCAGATAGATTTATGCTGAAACAGAGATTAGCGCTTAGGTGTGCATACTTGTATAAAAATCCTTTCATTTTATTTTCTTCTTCAGTGAATTAAAATTTACTTTACCAGAAGGTGCTTGCTACCTCAAAAGACTTAGGACACATAATATTTAGAGCAATGTGCTTTGTAAATCATATATGATCAATCATTGTTCTAAGGATTACTTATGCTGTGACATCTAGCCAGATTACCAAACATTTTTAACCAATGCTCTCCAACTGAGTTCAAAAAAAGAGGAATAAAATGGCATCCTCTATTATTTATGGCATCAATTATAAAGGCAGTATGATGGTCCTTACAATTATCCATGGTGATAAAAAGCCCATTCTTACCTTTTTTTTTTACCAAGTACATCTATGTCTCTTTGATCCGATTTAACAACATGGCAGGATATGCCTCTTTCTCTCTTTTTTTTTTTATTTAAATTGAGGTTTTGGGGCTACTTTTGGGCGTTTGTCATTCTTTTTCTAAGGTTCCCCTCCTTTTTTTTTTCTTTTCGCAATTTTCTTTCCTCAACCCTCACTTTGTGTTTGTTTGTTTGTTTGTTTGTTTTTTTTTTTTTTTTTTTTTTTTTTTTTTTTTTTTGGAAAAATGCAAAAACGTGATCAGCGTGATAATTTTTCTGCTAATCCTGAAAACTTAAAAGCCCACAATCGCGATCACCATATAGCCACTGAGAAATATGGAGAAAGTATGATATTTTGTTTTTGGAGAGAGGGGTTTCCACATTCTAACATCGTTATTTTTTTTGTAGGTTTGACACCCATCACTAGGAATGAAAAAGGCTTCGCTTGCCAAGTTAGGCTGATGGATCCCCGTTGTATACAACTACGGCAATATGCAATACGGGATGTTGACATCTTCATCAATTGCTTCCATATTGTTGTCAAAAAAAAAAAAAAAACCAAACGAAAGGTACATGGTGCAGCCCCACCAATGATAATAATCACTATTCAAAAGAGGTTATGGAAATCGATACTTCTCACTTTATCCGACATTTGAAAAATCACAAGGCAACCAATATGAAAATATTTGACATTGAAGTGAGCACTAGCTGGTTTTCTCTCCCCCTAGTAAAGTTTCGAAAAAAAAAAAAAAAAAAAAAAAAAAAAAAAAAAAACTGGCGGGTACTCTACACGAGGAAATGACAGGTGAAATGATTGATTTACTTAACCAGGATTGGCTGGAATATCCACAAATGCGGTATTGCACATTACAACTGTTAGTAGGTGCAACCCTTATCGAAGGTCCAACAGTTATTATTATCAATGCTGAAGAACTGCATTCTCGGGACACTGCTCGATGAATATCATGAACGGAGGCTGTTCGGTACTGCGACATCATTTCCTTCCGAACCCAACAAATACGGCTTTCTTCGAATATGTCTGTAGAGTTGGAGGTGGTAAGAGTTTGCAATAAAGACGTAGGTACTTTTAGATCTCTGTTTATTCGAGATTAAAATAGGGGAAGAAAAGGATATCAAATAAATCGGAAGACTATATAACTGAGTTAGGAGGAACTACTATATATTGACACGAAGTCTGATTGCTCAATTATAGTCATTACCATGACTTAGAGTGATTATATGTTTATGTGTTTACAACAATGTCAAATATCAACTCCTGATGGTCTCAAATTGACTATTGGTTAACGGGCTTGTAATTTCTTTATCACCTCTAGCCTTCGTCTCGATATTAGCTCCATAGATACTTGCAAATCCAGGTTGTCAAGACCAACACTTTCTCGTTCTCAGCTAATGCCTTCTTTTTACTCGCTTAGACAGGTGAGAGACAAATCCAGCCATCTGTCGACTTATATCATGTGCTGGTCGGTTTTAACGATTGCTTCGCAGCTGGAATTACAACCTTTGACAATCTGAACACTGCCAGATCAAGAGTCGAGTCAGCCATCCATATCCCAAGAAAAAAATTGGATCCTTGCTTTTCAGGGAAATTGCAATAAAAGTTATCAAAGATAGGGAAAAAAAAAAAAAAAAAAAAAAAAAAAAAACGCTGTATTGGATTATTTTTTTTTTCTTTCGGCACAGAGTCCGCAAAGAGAATCGCAACCACAGTTTGTTCATCCTCAGACCTTAGTCCTCCAGGTTTCTGCCCCTTACTCTCCTTCTATAGGCAGTAATCTGGGCGACAGAATAACTATACCCTTAGCTATCCCCATCTCAGCCAGACGGTTCAACATCTGGCGCAAGCACCAGATAGTGAGGGTTTCCCCTAAACTCTTTGGCGGATTAGAAGGGTGAGGCTTCAGCCTCTAGCTATACCTTGTTTAAGGCGTCGGCTTCCGGATGCTATTACTTACTTCTTTCCCTTGTCTTACTACCGTTGCAAGAGCCTATAATTTTCCCATATGAACCCTCGTAACGGCATTATAAAAAAAAAAAAAGGCAACATACCGAAGTGTATCACCTAGTTTTACAAATTGTCTGGGTAGTGCTCATTGACAGACCCTTTAAGCCTGCTCAGGGTCGTCCCCTGTACCTCACCACCTACGAGGCAACGCTGTATTGGAATCGAAGACATTGCTGAAAATGATTACCATGACGAAAAAAGGATTCAACTGTTCATAACTTATTGAGCAAAATTCACTTACTGTTTAAAGATCAAGACTGAATTATAATTATTGACAACAAGTTACTTAACAGCCAATTAACGTAATTGGCAAATAGCATAGGAAATAAGAGAGGAAATGATAAAAAAAAAAAATAAAAATATTAACAAAGCGCTATACGATTAGATGTTATTGGCATTGGTTTACCACGTTTAATACATTTAATGTTATTTTTACCCTCTTCTTTTTTTTTTTTTTTAATTTGTGCTCTAGATAATAATACACTGATTGTTCATCAAATACTTTTTTCAATTCACACAGGCAAAATAATGCCTCCCCCGCCTCCTTTTTTTTTTTTTTTTTTTTTTTGGGTTTGATACAAGCAATAGATCGACTTGAGTTATTAGCTTGTTGTATCTACTTATGAAGAGTGTTTTTTTTTTATTAATCACTAAGCAATCAGCCATCAATACTGTTAATACGATACGATGACTCAAAAGCATACCATCTTTGTTCTAATTGTCTATATATAACCTATGTGAGGTTTATTTTTTTGGTCCTAAGAATAATCTATACAACACACACAGTAAGTTTAATGTTATGCAACTTTGGAATGCAATTGTTTATCCAATAGTCTATTCAACGCATACATAAAAAGCGAAATGATTTACAGGTAATTATATGCAAAATATTCAATTTACTCCTGATTCAAGCTGGATATTATTGTGTCATTCTACCCTTTTTTTTTTAAAAAAAAAATATCGCACACATACAAACACACACACACACATAGAAAGAGAGAGAGAGGGAGAGGGAGAGAAACGAGTTGGATAGGAGATTGTCTACTTGCATATAAAAGATGCATATCTTTATTTTAATAGCGCATAAAAAGATCTGTTGTATTTATTTCTTTAAAAAAAAAAGGTACAACAGCCCAATACTTAGGAGAGTGCTGAACAGAAAAAAAAAAAAATGGCGGGTTCTAAAGTCATTTTCTAAAAGTAACTGTATAGCTTTGTAACAGGTAATTGACTTCCAAGTGTGTCTTTACCATTATTGAAAAGTTTAGTCTACAAGCTATTCTTTACTGCCTAGTTTTTATGGGTAAAACATCACGACTGGAGGAGTCATGTCTGAGTTAAAACTTTCATAGCACTATTTCTGAGAGAAAAAAAAAAAAAAAGTTGGTTTCTCTCTTTTTTTTTTTCCTTTTTGAAAATAATTATGAAACTACTCAACTTCTTATTATTTTATTTTGTTTATCAAGTGAAAGCGTTGATCCCTTCTTCTAGATATAATGGAGGTAACTTGTAGATCCTTCTCAATAAAAATTTGCTGAAAATATATCTTTAAGGTTGTGCCTTGGTAAATCAACAGATTTATTGTTATGGTGGTACATCAGATCAAAGGACCACGTCAGATCACTACAAGCTCGATTTAAGTCAAGATTTCACACTGAGTTCGGCTGTCAATAGCTGGCAACAAGTACCTTCGAGTAGCAACTTTGTTTCCGAACCAAACAGTTTATTTACAATGACTGCTGTTAACTCAAGTTATATCATTCATGGAGGATTAGGCTACGGTACAACTCAACAATATTCAAAAAATTCCACTGTATTATTTGATGCCACAAATCAATCTTGGAAAACCGTGGCTGATAATCAAACAATGCCAAGGTAAGAGATAGTTTTAATACATGAAAAATACTAAGCCTGTATCCCCCCCCCCTTTTTTTTTTAGCCGCGAAGGTTCCGCTACACTAGATCAATTAGGTCGTATTTGGTTTTGGGGTGGATTGAGGTACGTGTGTCATATATTGACAAAGAAAAAAAAAGAAAAGAAAAAAAAAATAGTCTTATTAATATATTACATAGTGACAACACATCATCAACTACTATTCATAGAACAACATATCATGACCATTTAAATATGTTAAACACTCAGGTGAGATACAACTCAAAATCCAGACACTCATATTCTTTTTTTTTTTTTTTTTAGAATCTCACCTGGACTTTTCCCAATAACCAAACCACAAACACACAAGAGATTCCAAGCTTTGTTCGCCCCAGATTAGAACATACATCCACACTAACTCGATCAGGAAACTCAATTTATTTCATCGGAGGCTTAGAAATAGCAGAAAACAAGACAATCGAGCCTGCTTCAATGAGTGAGATATTGGAATACAATGTGGTTAATTCAACTTGGTCTTTACTCAAAACAAACACTTCCTTGGTTCCTTCTACCCGAAGACTTCATTCTGCTACTGCCAGTAAGTAGAAATGTTTTTTTTTTTTATAAAAACATTCAACTAATGTTTTTGTATAGTACCCAACACAGATCTCATCTTGATTTATGGTGGCTCTGAAACCGATTCTCCTAGAGTTGTATCAGATTATGTCTATCTTTTGAACACAACATCGTTGACATGGTCCACTCCAAGTTTGGGTAACTCAAACCAAGGGGCAGGTCCACGGTTTGGTCATTCTGGTAATAATAATAATAATAATAGCAATAATGATTATAAAATAACACCTTTCTTTAGCTGTATTATACAAAGAACACACACTCTTTCTGATTTTTGGTGTTGATACTTTGGATTTAGCAAGAAATGATTTCTTTATGCTGGATATCGGCAATTACCAATGGCTGACTGATTTCAAAACTAGTGACAGCTATCCAGGTCAGACCACCACAGTGAACTCTCAACCATCTTCAACAGCTACTTCTTCAGAGAATGGTTCAACTGAGCAGAGTTCGGCAGACACTTTAAAAATGAGTTCTTGTTTACTCGTCTTCATGTTATTCTTATTACTTCTTTAATTACCCATGTATGTGTAAATACATATTTATGATATAACTCCCTTAATTCTACTTGATCTGTCCTTGGGTACATTTCAATAAAATCATATAAAAGTATGTATCGTGTTCTGTTGCTTTTGTACTAAGAATAAGGTACAATAGGCGCGCTTTTGATAATATATTTGGTTTCTGTTACACACATCTATTGAAGCAAAATAAACAATTCATAAGTATTGGTTTATTGCGTATAGCCTGAAAATTGGGCTATATTTCTGTCGCTTTGGATTTTATTATCAAGCTTGAAGGCTTCAAATCCATGCAAGTAATCAATAGCCTAAACAAAATTATTATGAATACCCAATTCATAGAGCCCTCTTTTTTTTTTTTTTTTTTTTTTTTTTTTTTTTTTTCCTTTACCTTTTCAAACTGTAAAGATAATAAAAGGACAGTCAATTGATCCCAAGAATTGTTTGTGTTTTGTATTTCATGTTCATTGGTGTTTAATAAGTTTTGTAAATCGATTATTCCAAAATCAGTATTGCCATACATCAAATCCTCTTCTTGTTCACGAACAAGAGAAAGTTGTAACCAAAGCTGATCCTCTTTGTTGAATGTCTCGACTGGTTTGTTCATTTCGCATCGACCCATGATTTTATAAAGTAATTTCTTGTAAGGATCGTATTTTTCAATCCCATATTCCATTTGTTGATATTCTGACAAAACTTTTTTACGACTTTCTTCAGATAAACTATATATATATATATGTGTGTGTGTATATGAGTATTTTTTTTTTTCTTTTTTTTTGATTAATAAATCCTTACAGTCTACGAGGAGATTGAAGAAATTCTTTCATGAAAGCAGAAAACCCAGGTGATGATTGTAGGACCTCTCCCTCGACTTCAACAAAATCAAGAACTAATGCATCCAATCCGTTTCTGAGCAAAAGATAAAGGTATAACCAGATGGGTACATCATGTTGTAACTCCATATCAGGTTCTGTCCAGCCCATGTCTGATCTTTTATACATGAATCGAATATAGGCCAAAATTCGACGTTTAGGTGAAGGTATACCTCCTACTTGAATTTTGGTTGCATATTTAAACATGATGTTTGAAATGTTTTGTTGATATCTAGGGAACTTGATTGTTTATAAAGTAGTTTTTTTTTTTTTTTTTTTTTTTTTTTTTTTTTTTTTTTTTTTTTTACCTTTTTTCTAACCAATTTTTAGAAGCCCAAATGAATTCTTGACGTTGACTACTTTTTGAAATACATTCGCTTTTACTCTCTCTACTGTAATTGACTAAATGATTGATAAGTTCACAAGCATCATTGGCAGAATCCTTTTGTGCCTGGAAAAAAAAAAAAAAAAAAAAAAAAAAATGTATCAATACATAATATATATATATAAAAAATTGACAAAAAAAAAAAACTTACTTGACTCAAGTGTTTTAAATTTGAAAATTGTTTTAATTCATCAATCAAGACGAAACAATCCGACGTTAATTGTTTCCGGTCAAGATCTCGTATGGCGTTTGTATAAGAAAATAATTTTTCTTTAGGAGTCTTTTGTTTGGAATGATCAACAGTAGGTGAATTCAAAAGTTCTGCTGATTCTTTTGCTGTCTACTTGTTTATGAGTGTCTTTTTCTCTTTTTGGACATTGTATACCGTTTCTTTTTCTTTAATTAAACTTTCTCTCTTTTGGCGCAAATAAGACTGTTATAAAAAAAAAAAAAAAAATCAGTTTAGAGAGAGTATATATATATATATATGTTAAAAAAAAAGGGCTTCATACATCAATGTCTGTACTTTTGATCATATCAGAAGGTTCAAAAATTACAGTAGAATCCAATTTTTTCAAAGTATTTTGCATTTCTCTCATGTTGATTCTTCTTTGTGCTAAAAAGTAATGACTTGTTTATCATTGTTTAGTCTTGTTTATATATATATATATATATATATTTGTTACGTTGATGGCTCTACTTTGCGTTGTTCATTATTGACTTTTGAAAAAAAGAAGGCTGATTGATCCGCTAATTGAGTTAAATTCAACTCGACAGGAGCAAAGTCGTTTTTTTTATTAACTCCTGTTAAACTATGCGATTTGTATAAAAGTTTCTCAAACGCTTTGGAAGACATTTAGATATTAAAAAAAAAAAAAAAGGGTGTCGGTCAAAGAAAAAAAAAAAAGAAAAAATTTTATGCTTGAATAAAAATAGACAGATGATTAAAGTCGCGTTAAAGAAACCGGATATTGAAAAAAAAAAAAAAAAAAAATTAATGCACAAGACCAACATCAGATGTTTATTAGGGGGTATAAATGTTGTTGAAATGTATTTAGATGAGAAGATCTTGTCGATGTCTTGAAAGATAATGATCGACTTCTAAGGGATGAACAAAACAGTCGTATTTTATCAATTTTAAAAATGAGGTTTCCAATTGATTGATTTCTTCGAGTGTATAAAATCGATAACAAATAGAAGCCATAGAAGCATTATTTAGATGATTTCCCCATGTTGAATCTTGTAAATATTTTGAAGCTATTAATATGGATGCAACAAATATACGATGGATTGTGTCTAATAAAATGCATTGGTTTTTTTTTTTTTTTGTTATGTTTTGTTATGTTATGTTTCCCCTCCCCTCCCTCTTTTTTTTTTTTATTTTATTTACCTTGATCACCCATTGCATGTTTGGGTAGTGCCTTTTTACATCTTTCAATATAGATTAAAGCTATCACGGCAATATGGCACGAAATACGAGCCTCTGTAGTTACTTTGAGAATGAAATAAACTAATTCTGGCGTGGTTCTTCTTGTGCCGGTTGGAAGAGGTCGTATGGGTAATAACTCACATAATTTGAAAGCAAGAAAATCTGAAAAAAAAAAAATCAAAATAAAGCCAAATTTGATTAAATCATACCAGTTAGAATAGAAGGTAAAGGGCGATATTCTTTTGTGTTGGCATGAAATAAAAATGAATCACTGTGAATAGTTGTATTAGGTGGCATTATTGAAACATTCATCATTTTGTTATTAAAAAAAAAAAAGAATAAAATAGATCTATTTGCCCGCTTTCCATCCCAACCCCCCCCCCCTCTTTATCTTTCTGGGTCTTACAAATATGGAAACCTTGAATAATCTCAACGTACCAATTACAAAAGACTTTTGTCATTCATTATTGATTTTTTAGCGGATGGAAAATTTGTTGTGCGTGTGATGAACCACTTGCACTCCTTTTTTTTATTTATTTACAAATATGGGAATTATTTAATATATTTTTCATGTGTTAATTTTTACTGACGAGCAGCAATTTCCTTTGCTTCAAGAGCAGCACGTTTAGCCATCTTGGCGTTAGACTTTGGACCCATAATTCCACCACCCCAGTGACGACGAGAATCTTCCCACTTTTCAGTAAAGTTGGTGTTGATAGCAGAAACAACTGTGGCCAATTCAGCCTTATCAGCTTCAGAGACTTCGGTCAAGACAAGAGCGGTGGCAGTCTTCTTGTGAACGAGCGTACCAAGACGAGCCTTACCCTTAACAATACAGTAAGGGACACCCATCTTACGGCAAAGAGCGGGGAGCCAGATAACTAATTCAATAGGGTCAACATCGTCAGCAATCACAACCAATTGTGCCTTCTTGGCTTCGATCAAGGCAGTGATGTGGTTGATACCGTACTTGATGGCCAAAGGTTTCTCAGTCTTGGCTACTTCCTTCTTTTCAGCCTTGGCAGCTGCAGCGGCACGGAGACGTTCACGCTTCTCTTGCTTACTCTCGGGTCTGTACTTGTGCATCAACTTGAAGAGTTGAGTGGCAGTGTTCTTATCCAAGACTTGAGTGAATTGGTTGAGAGCAGGTGGGACCTTGAGACGTTGGTAGAGAATCTTCTTTTGACGTTGAAGACGAACATAGTGGGGCCATTTAACGAAACGAGCGACGTCACGTTTGGGTTGAACGTCTTGTCCGATACCGAAATTCTTGGGAGTCTTTTCAACCAAAGGGTTGGCAGAGGCCTTGGTGGTTTGCTTGCCCTTGATGGGATAAGGAGCAGGGGCAACCTTCTTTCCGGTGGATTTCTTAGTAGCAGGCTGTGTCATCAAGTGATAAAGGTTCGATCAGATTCAAATTTCATTTCAAAATTCACAATTCTGATTAAACTACACTCTAATAGTTTAGTCCATATTATAAAATATAGACAAAACTTCAGCCGTTATACGCAATCAAAACATCATGACAATGGATTGAATGTGTATATAAACGAGTGTGCTTTTCAGCAGTATTAAAAAAAAAAATCGTGTACTTACCATTATTAAATGGATGGATGAAAGATAGATGTATAACTTTTGATCTTTTCTCTCCCCTTCTTATTTTTTTAAAAAAAAAAAAAAATGCATATGGAATTCCGCTATTTTATTATTGGACAAATTTACAATGTAAATATTCTTTACACGTTGATTGATGGACAAGATAAACCCGCTTGACCTGTCACCGGACAGACTAATGGAGCACTAGGTTCCTGTATCTCATAAACAACCGTCTGCTTTTCTGATGGTAGCTTGAGAGTCTGAAAATAAAATTCCTCGTTCTCTGTCTCCCATTGATCTTTGGAGACCAACCATTGCTTATAATCCTCTGTTTGTCGCCACTTTGCGTTCAAATCTCTTTCTAAATCCAATATTTCTTCAAAAGTCAATGTCTCTGATTGTTTGACCGCTCTAAAGACAACATTAAGTAGTGTAGGAGGAAGTTTAGCCCAGTGCTCGAGAATAAGATTACTCCACTGATTATCTATTGATTTCAGTCGACTCTTGATATCCTCTATAGAATCTGTTTTCTAACAAAAAAAAAAAAAAAAAAAAAAAAAAAAAAAAACCCCCCCCCCCCCAAAAAAAAAAAAAAAAAAAAAAAAAAAAAAAAAAAAAAACCAGTGTGAATTTACAAAGACGAGTTCTATTTGATCCTGCCAGACAGACAATCGATTTGGTCCTGCATAAGCATGTCGGGTACTCAGAGCCAGCTGCACAGCACGAGGATCCGAAGAAATCGACAGCAGTTGCGCCATCTGAAGTGCCTCAGACAATTGAGCCTCTGGTACGAAAACATCTGCCAAACCAAGAAAAAGCAACTCGGGCCCTCTTAATTTTGTAGGAGCCAATGCAAGGTAAACCTTGAATTCGATCGAGAGACGACAGATTTTAAAGAGAGATAAAGGTGGGATGGGTGCATGGGACAACTCTAGTTTGAAATCCATCATCGCATGCTCGGTGATGAGCCGGAATGAGGTGGGTACCAGAAATAGATAGGAGGCATCAAGAGGAATCTGTCCGTTTGAAAAACTCACGATGGGTTTAGGGGGTTTGAGTAATTCTTGCTTTACTAGATCATAATAGGCTTTGGAGAGCTCATACATTGATTGTTCGTCACTGGTCATATGCGACGTCTCTTGATAGGCTAACCCACTGCTCAGTATCTTTGTGTCTCTTGTCTGGATTGTTTCTGCAGTCTGGAAGGTGTCATGAACAGTGGTCTTTAAAAACAAACATGTCACGTCCTCTTGATTCCCTTCTTGATAGGCTTCCTGGAGCTCATGGAGTCGGTCGATAGAAATTATATTTTTAGTTGTAGGGGAAGAGAGTGTGATTTCAAACGCGCCCTTGTGTTTTTGTTTTTTAGTCACTGCAAACCTTACAGAATTCACTTGATCTACCCTGTGTTCTATTCAAATATAAGATTTATGAATATTACAAATATTCTCACCTGTTCCTTTGTTTTGCCATAGGTTTGCAAATGGACATGTTGGCTGGTTGCTTTTTTTGTTTGTATCCCGTTTAAAGTAAGCTCCAATATCAAATGTTTGAATTTTACTACAAAAAAAAAAAAAAAAAAAAAAAAAAAAATTCACATGAAAGTTCTACTCTTTAGTATTTATATTATCTTACGTGTGATAATAAAGAGCTTTTGCTTTTTTTAATTCTAATTCCAATCTATCCTTTTCCCATAATCCTTCACTTTGCTTCTCTAACCAAGATTGAATGATATGTGATAATCCATCCATAAACAAAGAGTCGTTCTCATAATCATAGCTGTCTACAGCTTCAAACGATTCTTGCTTTTCTTGCTCGTATTTCAAATAAGTATCTAAATCAAACGGTTGCTGGAACTTTGAAAAATAAAAGTGTTTTGCTTTCAATAATCTCATATTTTCATCTTCTACTTGAATAGTATTCATTATTGCTTGATAACCAGATTCGAATTCTTTGTCTTTATTCCAATCGTATTGATTAAATCTTTCGAATACTTTTTTTTCACACATATTGTTGGACAGAGAGAGAGAGAGAGAGAGAGAGAGAGGGTATATTTTTTTGAATGTATAAATAATCTGTAAATTTAAAGTCCCGTATTATGTAATCTGTGAATTATGTATTTTTATTGGAAAAAAATACGTCCGTCGTGTAACAAAGGGGGATAATTAACTGGCATAAGTGTAAGTCGCGTCCAATCTACTTTTGAGATGTTCTCCTGCTGTATAGATATGACCGTCTGTGCGTTTCAAATCTTGATCTACAAATTTAGAAGGAGCAGGGGCCAACGAGACATGATCATCAGGGTGAACAAAGAAGGGCATCGAATAACGATCAAGATGATTATGTTCAGGCAAAAAAGTCACACGATGCATTGTAGATTTGAATAAACCATTGGTCCATAATTCCATTTGATCACCCACATTGACCAGAATGGCACCTTTGATTAATGGGGCCGAGATCCACTCGGTACGGCTCTTTTGGACTTCGAGTCCTGGAACATCCTTTTGAAATAATAAGGTGATGGATCCATAATCAGAGTGAGCACCTGCTCTAACTGGCTCTTTGTAGGCTGCTTCTCCTCCACGGGGGTATTTGAGAAATCTTAAGATGGTGGCAGAGTCATCATAAGAATGGGTTTTCGTAAAGAATTCTTTTCCACCTTTTTCTTTAGGGATCTTGTGGGTGAATTAAAATTATGCTCTCTTCCCCCCCCCCCTTTTTTTTTTTTTTTTTTTTTTTTTTTTTTTACATGCGTTTACCTCTAATGCGATGCCAAAAGCAAGTAATACTTGAAGAGCGATAGTATGACACATCTTAAAAAAAAATGTTTAGTGTGAGAAAGATACTATGCCATAAAGTTGTACCTTGGAAAAGTAACACAAAAATTCTTCTTCCTTATCAAATACAGTTGGAAGTGGTGCAAAAGGTTTATCATTAGCAAAAGTTCTAAAGTTGAACCCTCTTTTTTTTTTTAAAAAAAAAAATGAGTAATATGATATGATTTAATTACACTTACTCTTTATGATCTCCTTGTCTTTGATGTTCTGGGTCCAATCTAAAAAAAAAAAAAAAAAAAAAAAAAAACAATTGAATGACAGTTTTTAAATTTAAATGTCGTACTTTTCACTGAATAATTCAGAATAACCATGATTATCTTCGTGTATTAAATGTTTGCGTTTTTCTTCAATTGGTAAATCAAAATAGTCTTTACTCTTTAAAGAAGTGTTACTCTTTTTTTTTTAGATAAATGATTGGGGTTACCAATGCAAATGCTTTTTCGATATCCTTTTGTGGAATATCGTGATTGATTATATAGAAAAATCCAATGGATTTACAAGCTTCGGATACTTGTTGAGCCACCTTTTCTGGTTCTGATTTAAAGTTGGAGAAATCAATGATAGGAATAGATTCCATTGTGAATGATAAAGAGAGAAAAAAAAAAAAAAAAAGATGGGCGCTGTTTATTTTGACTCATTTTCAAATTCATCTATTCCGAGTACAGGTTTTTACTTTCAAAAAAAAAAAAAATTCGTTTTCTAATGGTTTTGATAAAAGAATGAGAAATCACCAGTGCAGATGTTTCTACGATTGATCATGATCGTTTCATGCAGGGGGTTTGCTGTCGGCAAGTGTTTGAATGGTATGGATTTCATTGTTGTTTTGTGTCATTTTTGAGTTCTATCAAGTAGAAACGACTTTCAGTTAAAAACATGGCAATGGGAGCAGAGATAAGAAATTAGTGTTAAAGTTGAAAAAAAGACACATTTTTTTTGTTGTGTATTGTGTTACCCTGATCGTCTTTTTTGAATTCCAATGTAGAGATATTGCCACTAGTCTTTTGAATGTCTCTACCGTTAGTTGGGACCAACCAAAAGGATCAAACCATATGTAATGGCCAGCTTCTTCTAAATATGGGGACTTATAAGAACTTAACTTGCTTTTGAAACGTTCTAAATGCAATTCGTATATTGTGTAAATATCTGAATTGGATCTGAGTGTTGCCAGTATCTCATATACATATATATATATATATCTTTCCAACCATCCTCTTTCTTAAAGACGGCAAGACTTTTCGATTTGGAAGCTACAACTATCATCGACTCGAGGATTAGTAAATCATGTCACAAAACCTGCATCATTTTCTGTAAGTAAATGAAAGAGCTGAAGATAAATTGCGATTGTAAAGACAGGCGTTTTTGGTAAATCTATAACGCATAACAAAATATTGTAAAATAATTAGGCAAACAATTCAAGTTTTCCGAGCTTGGACATACATTTTTTGAATTTGTTTTTTTAATGGTATTGGTGAACCTCTTTAGCAAGCAAAGTGTTGTCCTACTAAACGGTTTACAGAGAACAATTTAACTTTTTTTTTTTTTTTTTTTTTTTTTTTTTTTTTTTTTTTCCAGTGGGAAAATCTCTTTCTGATTACACTTTCTTTGACATATTTTATTCATGATCGCTTGTACCAAATTGACTTTTGTTATGTAAGATCCTTTCTTTCTGAGCTACTAATAGAATAAAAATGGTTACAATAACAACAGCAGCAGCAGCAAAAAAATAGGCATTAGGCACTTTTTATTAATTATATGCAAGTACTCTCTTTTTCTTCTTTTTATTGAGTCATAGCTTGAGCCTTAAAAATTATATTTGAAATGTTACATTGCACCATCATTGTGTATTACCAGATTTGCGATAGCTTGTACTACCAACATATGCAAATAAAGATCGTCCCAGTTAAATCTTCTGATTCAGGGGAAACAAAAGACAAAAAAAAAAAAAAAAAAAAAAAAGACATTACATGAAACCATACATACTTTTTATATATAAAAATGAAGTCTTTATATAAAATTCGAGGCTTTGTTTATTTATTGGCATCGGAAGGATGTCACTTTTCAATCAATTTGCTGATTCTAATCTTTTGTACAATCTTTGTATTCTCATAAGCTAGTACAATGCGTAAAAAAATTTTAGCAAACACATACTAACTAAATTAAATTTTAAATCATTGAAAAAAAAAATCGAAACATTGCTTACAAAGAGGTTCTTTTTTTTTTTTTTTTTTTTTGGGATTCCCTTTGTTTTGTACACTCTCTTTTAAAAGTAGACTCGACTTAGATTTATGTGTTCTTAATTTTTGTAGTAATTGTCTTGCTTCAAATACAAAGTGCTGAGACAGCATCTCCTTTTTTGAGTCATTTAAATACACTGTGTGAGTATTTCACATGTGTAATAAAAGTTCCACAGTCATCAACGCACTTGTATTCCCTAAAATTTCTAACTTTTTCAAGTTCTGTAATAGCATCTCAGTCATTTTACCATCAGGCTGTACGAACCAATAAAGTAACCCGCTTTCTTGTACCATTAGACTATAATATAAATATATAAAACCTAACGGGATATCATGAAGTCTCAATTATTCATCTTTTCTACTCTCTCTTTTTATTTTTCTCTCCTTGGGTAGAGTAAGTCTCTAGAAGAAGAAAATATCTCAGCCGTCTCTTATTTTAAATAGTCTAGATTGTTACAGCCCTTTAATAACACAAAGAACAAGAAGCTTACATTCATTTAAATAACTCAATACTATTATGAATGATATTTCAAAAGGAGGATACAATCCTCAAGTCATTGCCAATCATAGCCAATACAGCAACGAAACCATGCCTCGAGAAAGCTATCATGATGAAAACGAACATATAATGGAAGAGTATGCGGAAAAGCCCATCCTTCCACTCAAACGCCCATTCTATAAAAAAAAGAAATACTGGATCATTTGCTCAGTTTTGTCAGCCATCATTCTGATTGTTGTTATTGTGTTAATCCTCTATGTGTTTTTTCCAATGATTGCTCAATCCTTGATGAATCAAGCCAAGATTGATGTCGGTGGTGCACAGATATCATTCACCAAGCCAGATGTTCTCAACGGACAAACATATACCAAACGTGACGGTGATGATTTGAATTCAACATTTTATATGAATATGGAAAGTACCCTCAAGAATACAGGGCCTTTCGCCGCTTCAATCAAGTTTCATAATCCCATTCAAGTTTTGTATAACGACACCACTTTAGGTGAAATTTACCTCTACAATGATACACATATTTCCAGTGGGCACGGTACGTTAAATGCTATCACGCCTTTTGTCATCAAGGATTTGGACGCGTTTACTTTGTTTACCAAGGACATGTTGGCTGTCAAAGAATTTTCATGGACTCTTGTAGGAAAACTTGATATTACAGCACTTTCTAGGTAAATTTCTCTTATTTTGGAAGTCAAAAATATATACATGAAAACTAATCTTTCTTCGTTTTAAAATAGAAAAGCAACCGTCAATCTAAATAAAAAAATCACTTTAAATGGTAACACTCAAAATTACATTGTCTCGAATAATCTTTTCATTTTTTTTTTTTTTTTTTTTTTTTTTTTTTTTTTATTAATTTTCACTCTTTTGAAAATTTCTTAGGTATGGATGGTTTCCCTAATGTGAAAATTAGCTCTTTTAAATTACCCAGTGATGCAGCAGAGGGTGGTATCCAAGTCGAGCTAGGTACTGTCCTTACAAGCCCTTCTCCTATCGGTGTACAACTGGGCACAATACAGCTTCAAATAGGATACGAAGGCGTTTATCTTGGTATTGTTTCGGCTCAAGATGTCAATCTTCACAAAGGTGACAATGATATTCTTCTTAAAGGAAGACTGGTACCACAGAACGATACTGCATCCCTTGATAAAGTCAGTCAACTTTTTTCAAACTATGTTTCTGGCCAGATATCTCAAACATCTGCCACAGGTATCTCTTGCGCTCCAGATGGTATCAATCCTGTCATATGGCTTTCAGAAGGCTTCAAAACCGTTCAACTCAATGTTGCCTTGGCTGCAGACGAGCCATTAAAAATCATTCAGTCTGTCAGTATGGGCCAAATCGATCTCAAGTTTGATTCATCTAATCCTTATGCTCCTGTGGCCACTGCTCCCAAAGTGGTTGCTAATTTCCAAATCCCTTTTGGATTCAGCTTGAATATCACACAAGTTACTCAAAATATCACGCTTGGTCTTGATGAGAACGGCAAAAGCACCAATCTGGAAGACTTTGCTACCATCCTAGTGCCCTATACAGATGCTTTAAGTGATCAAAAGGCTGGCAAGCTTCAGTTTGGTATCGCAAATACGCCTATTGCTGGTATTTCTGACGCTGACACAACTTATGATGAATACATTTATTCACTCACAGCTTCTGACAATTATACCTTTGGTGTCTCTGGTAATGCCACTACCAAGGTCTCTACACCTATTGGAGCCATCACCTTGGGTGGCATCAGCTTCTCTGTTCCTACAAGTCTTCGAGGTCTTCAATTCTTGAATAGTTCTGCTACGGTGATCAACTCGCTTGATGTGACGGGTGGGACCAACGATGGTATGCTCCTTGGTATCAACGTGACTATGGTCAACCCCTCCGATGTTACAATTTCCACAGGTGATGTTCACTTTCGCATGACTGCTTCTGATGTTGATCTGGGCTTGGTTACCTTGAAGGCACTTACTTTGAACCGTGGAAGCAATGTTGTTGCTGCTCAAGCTACTTTTGACCCCAAGTCTTCTGATGTTGGACAAAATATATTGAGCACTTTTGTCATGGGTGGAAACAGCAATGTTCAAATTGTTGGTTTTGACGAATCGACCGCTGTTGCTTCTTTAACCGAGGCTTTGTCTGCCATCGATATTACTTCGACACTCCCTGGTCTAACCACAGCGCTTATTCAGGGCAGTGCTTTGACTGTCTATCCCGATACAAACAGCACAGGTGCGGTGGGCGTCAAGGTGTCTATTGCGAATCCATTTAGTGCCGGACTTTCCATTGATAAGGTCGTGGCTGCTGCCACTTATCGAGGAACACCTGTGGGAAACATTGACCAAGATCTTAGCACCAATCCGTTTATTATCCCCGGAAAATCTACTGCACAATCCCAAGAACTCAGCATGAACATGAATATTGAACCTGCTGCTATTGCTTTACTATTGCGCGAATTAGCTGTCAATTCAAATATGGATACTAAAGCGCTCGATGGATTACTTGGATTGGGTGGTTTCCATGTTGCTGGTCAGCAGGATGTCGCGGCTGAAGTCAGTACCTTTTCTGGATTCAATATTTCTGAATATACGTTACAGGCTATGAAAGCATTAAAGGTTGATCTGTCGCTTTCTTCTGGTCTAAACATTGGTCAATATCAAGATACATTGGCTTTTTCTCAAAATAGCGTGGCTGTTTCGACTGACAATAGTGTTCTTACACTAATCCCTATTGTGGGTCAAAAAATTGTTCAACAAATTGTGGATGGTGCCGTTCTTGCTTTTGAAACTATCATTGTTTCTTCGCCAACAGACAGCAGCTTTACTGTTCAAATGAAGGGAAGTATTACCAAAAGTGGTCCCATGGATGCTGCTATCAGTTTTCCTACTCCTCTGACTGTCTACTGGCAAGGCTCAGCGCTTGGCACTGTCAGCATGCCCGAAATACAAGCTAAAGCAGGCTTGGGTGCTAGCTTTGATGTGACTGGTACATTTACTTTATCTGACAAAGACTACATGGCCAAATTTGCAACCTATCTTATCAATAATGAAGACTTCAAATGGGAGATTATAACCAAAGATGTCTCTGTCAATGCCCTCGGTTTTACTTTCACGGGTATCTCCATGGATAAGTTTGTTACATTGAGTGGCTGTAATGGATTTAAAGACGCGGTGACAATACAATCATTCGATCTTCCTTCCAATGACCCAGACGGTGGTATCACTCTCACTGCACAAACGACCATCAAGAATCCTAGCCAGGTGGGGTTCAACCTTTCGGGTGTCACTTTTGAGTCTTACTTCAAGAATGTGGATATTGGGCCATTATCCTCTAATGGAAATGCTGTATTCCCCCCTCAAGGCTCCTCTGTTATGGCAATGAAAGGTCGTATGATACCCCAGAGTTCATCAGAGGGACTTGCTGCTGTTACTACCGTATTCGAAAACTATCTCAATGCGTCCAATAGTGTCCTTACTGTAAAGGGTATCTCTGGATCAGGTCCAAATGGTCAAGTAGGATGGTTAACAACCGCGTTCAAGTCTCTCAGTATTAATAATGTGATCCTTCCAGGTCCAAAAACAAAGCCTACACTAATCCCAGCCGTGACAATGAAAGAGCTCACGCTTGATTTCACCAAAAATTCTTGGGCCCCTCCATCAAGCTCTAGCAACGTTGAAGCCCAACTGAAGAATCCATTTGGTTTTCCTCTGGGCGTGTCTCAACTGAATATGAAGGTGGCAGCAACCTATCAGGGTGGCACGGTGGCTAATCTCGATATTCCTGATGAAAAGGCCACGACAAGTTCAACAGGTGTGGTTCAAACTCAATTCTCAAATGTTCCATTTAAAGTGGCCAGCAAGGAGCTTTTCACAGGCTTTGTAACCCTTTTGACATCCAAGAGCAGTGCTTCATTTGGATTGAAAGGCACAACAAACGCTGTAACTTCGACGAATATAGGGGCGCTTCAGTTAAATGGAATACAATTTGATGTAGAAACTTCTTTAGCTGGTATGTAAATTATAGTTATAATGTACAACCTGACTCATCTTTAAAAACAAAATCAGGCTTCAACAATTTTGGTGGAAAGCTCAATATTGATTCGCTCATTGTTTCCGATGCTACAAGTGCTTATCTTGTTATTGATCTTGTTGTTTCATTTGTCAATCCATCAAATATTACAATCATTATCGGAGACGCCAACTTTGATATCATCGTGAATCAGTACAATGGATTTATCGGCAAAACCTACATGAAAGATGTCACTATTCCTCCCGGAAACAAAAGCTATCCTTGTCAGTTGCACATGGGTGAAGGATCTGTGGATGCAAAGTCAATTAGTCAAGCATTGGGTGATTATATGACAGGAGCTAATGTTCCTTTGACAGTAGCTGGTACCACGGAATCTACAAAAATTACGCCTCTTCAAAATGGTCTGAGTACCGTCAAGCTGGATACGACCATGTATGGTATTCAAGCAAACCTGATTCAACAAGTAGCAGTCACAGGATCTTTGATTGGCATGATATTTCAAAACAAGGCAAATGCTGCTATCAAGCTTCAGAATCCCTTGGGTGCCTCCTTCAAGATTACTAAAGTCAATGCAGCAGTGACCTTTACACCCTCGACTGGAGGTGCTGCCTTCAAAGTGGGTACAATTGACTACGATGTGTCAAATCCGACCACCATCCCAGGCCATGGATCTGCCACTACGGATGCTTGGCCTGTAACTCTAGATACAGGATCGAATCCAATCAGCCACTTGATGCAAATGCTCGGTATGCTCTTAGACCCCAACAAGTACTTTTACGTTGAGCAAAATGTAACGGTCTCTTTGGGTGACGGTTATACAGCTGACATGTATTATTATCAAGATAAGGTGCCCTTCTCCATATCGATTGATGGCCTTCCACCAATTGGTATCACTGCAAGTGATCTCAACAAAATTAGCCTTCCAGCTAATCTCTCTTCTATTACGGATCATACGCAACTCATGGGTATACTTTCAAAAATCTTGTCCGGAAAATCATTGGACGCGTCTTCGTCTATTGAAAGTGCTTCTGTTACTAGCAGTGCTCCTAGTTCAGCCTCTGTTAGTCCTACTCCCACTACTTCTGATGAGACCACAACATCTGTTGATGTTACAATCACTTCTACTGATAAAATTACAACTTCTTCTGATACATCAACTACTACTACTACTACTACTACTACTACTACTACTAATGGAAGAAGCACAGTTCAAACAAGCACCACTACCTCAAAAGATGTTGCACAAACTACGAGTAAAGAAACATACACAACAAAAACTACAGAAACGCCAACAACCACTCAAGATCCAAAAGAAACACCCAAGGCAACAGAGACTACGACTACAAAACATTCTTTCTGGCCTTTTTTCTAGTCATATACAAAAACATATCCTCTCTCCCTCTCTCTCTTCATACTATTATTCCTATTTGTTATTATTAATAAATAATTGCCATTTTATTCCTTTTTGGAGCTCAAACTGCGTTTTAAAGTTACGTTTTACAAAACATGCTCCTTTTTCATTTTTTTTATGCAAAACAGATTTTACGACGACGGTGACCAATCACGGTCGTATTTGTGCTTGGATACCCCCTGAGGTTATTGTCATAAAAAGACAGGACTGTAAGCGCTTGCTTGTTCGATGGACTGGTAGTAATAAATCAAAAGAATTGAAATTGAAAAGAAAAATACATAGTTTGCCTTTGAATGATGAATATTTATTGGCATTATAATTAGTTCTTTAACATTTAACGTGAACCCCATGGGAATTAAAGATTGGTTTTCAGGTATCTTGATCGCATTAGGCATGAATATGTAAAGGTGTCCTTTTTTTTCAGGTTTGCGATGCTTTTTTTTTTTTCCAAAAATATACGATATCATTTTTTTCTAAAGATTGCGGCATCGTTTTGGCAAAAGGTGTATTCATATTTGAACTACAGGACTTCAAGAAATCGCTGCTGGCGTCACACATCTCATAAGAAAACTCCATAAGAAAACTTTACTCGCAACCAACATAATCCTCGGCCCAGTAGTTAATTCTTTATCTCGCAACAAATCACTCTTGTTTTCAAACTTATTCTTTATTATATATATTTACTTATTATCTTTATCTTTTTGCCAATGGTGTACGCCTCTGTGCAGCACCTAAATAAAATGCCTTTTACAAGTGATTATTTGAAGCTAAAATTTGTATTTTTTGGTATTTTCACGGTTGACTATTCTTAATGTATTTTCAGAACTTACATTTCTATCAATCACACTGTTGATATCAAGTTGAGTGCGCTAAATTTCATATCTAAAAATCGTTTCGAGTTGTTGTTGCTCGCGGTTAAAATGGTCTTGTTGGTTGTTTACCGAAGTTTCGGTTAAATCCAAAACATTGTTCATCGAGACGCTATGAATAATGTTTATTAAAAAACAACTCATTACTTAATGAATATTTCTGTTTCTTGTTCGATTTGTTATAACTAAAATCGCGTTAGTCGCTTTTGTTTTGAGAAATGACATCAGTAAAATATCCAAACCATCCAATAGAACATCACCCGTTTCTTCAATCTGTAATATTTTGATAAAAAAAAAAACGAAATGATGATTTAATAGAGCACCTAATAATGTGCAAGTTTATATGGCTTACGTTTGCTTTGCGTCTTGTTACTGTATCTTCAGTTTTTTGTACGAGGTTGAAATGTGCTACGCGAATCGACTAGCTCCATATGAACATCCCAAAAGCAAACGAATTTTGCCTGAAAATTTAAACCCGTATGTCTACAATTAAATATCCAAACTTAACAAAGAATCTCTAATTAGATTAAGATACTGAAAATAAAATGAAATATACTATGACAGAAAACTATATTCTCACACATGGTGAGTCTAGGAAGATGGAAAAAAAGACAACCGCATTTGAGTACAAAAACAGTAATTGCGACGGATTTTTAAAAATTGCACATTGAAGGTAACAAACAAAATAATCTCTTTCTTTTTATTTAAAGATGCCACCACGATTCGGAGGAGCACCCAAGTGTCCACGCTGTGAAAAATGTACATATATATATATAAAATACAACATAAATCTTTCTATTAAAAACTCTTTTTCTTAGCCGTCTACATGGCGGAGCAAGTAAAGCTAATTTGTGAATTAACTTGTCATTGATCTATGCTTTAGGTTCTTGGCCCTGGAGGTTTTTGGCACAACAGTTGCCTTACTTGCAAAGTAAACAGCGGAAAAATATATAAAATTTAAACGCCCTCTATCTTAGGAATGTAACAAACGACTGGATTCAACTACATTGACAGAAAAGAACAACGAAGTAAAACTTATTTTTTTTTAAGAAAAAGAGATTTAATGCTTAGGGGGGAATATAGGCCTACTGCAAAACATGTTATAACCGTCAATGGGGACCTAAAGGATATGGGTTTGGTAAGTTTTGCAAAAAAAAAAAAAAAAAAAAAAAAAAAGTATTTTGACAAGTACTCTATCAGCTGGAGGTGCCGCTTTTTTGAGCACAGAAAACAAATTACCTAGCGAGATCTTAAGAGAGCAACAACAATCAAACCCTCCTCTACCTCCACGTTCTGTTCCTGATCTGCCTTCTCGACCAGAAACACCTTCTCGACCAGAAACACCTTCTCGACCAGAAACTCCTTCTCGGCCAGAAACTCCTGTTCGACCAGAAACTCCTGTTCGACCAGAAACTCCTACTCGTGCTGAACCAACTTTGCTAAACCGTCCGGATCGCCCCGAATCTCCCGAAAAGATGCCCTCCTTTTGGTCAAAACCATCAGGCTATACACGCAACCAGACGAGCTATGTCCCACGCAAACTTAACTTTCAATCACAAAGTGACATATGCACTGGATGTAAAAAACCTGTATATGCAGCCGAATTGGCCTTGGGTGCAGGGAATAAGTATCATAAGGTTTGCTTGAAATGCTCAGAGTGCGGTAAAAGATTGGATTCAACAAATATGGTTGATCGTGATTTTGATTTGTATTGCAGAGGATGTTATTCCAAGGCATTTGGCCCCAAGGTAATAAAAAAAAAAGTACGTGTATGCGTATATGTACTCATACAAAATAGGGCTATGGATACGGTAACTTGTTAACGCCCGAAGGGGCAACAAGGTAGTGTGTGTGTGTATGTGTATGTGTGTAAAGATAGTGCTTTAAACAATAAAATAAGATATGGTTGGAAATTTGATAATGGAGGAAGCTCTTTATTTGATATTACGTATATTTGCCCACATTAAATAAGCTTTTTCTTTTTTTTTAAAAAAAAAAAGAAAACCAGTGTTCTCAAATTATACAGGAGAATGTTTGGTAGGTTCAGTATCATCCTGATACGTGTCGGAGACGAGTCGCCTCTTGTTTCTAGTGGGGAATATTCGAAAACCAAGGATACACATATAAAGTGTTAATGTACGCAGGTTACCCGAATCAATGAGTATTGAACAGAACACCGCCAGTTCATTGGTAACACTCGTATTTGATACGAGAGTTGCGGTAACGAATCAAATCAAATTCGTAACCAGTATATTAGTCAACAATTGTGGTCAAGGAAAAGAGTGGAATCATACATGAAGCACCACCAAGTAAGTCAAAAATAATGCTTTTAACTGCCACAAGAGCCCTATACTATAATGGAATATAAATTAACCTTCTTCAATAAAGCACGTTTATACTAGTTAGTACTACAGTACTCTCATGGTTTAAAATAGCCACGAAAACCAAATGAAAATTATCTCTCCCGTCCCTTTGGAGTTCTTGTTAACCATCTTTCAGCAGTACGCAAAGACAATTGATGTCAGTCGATGTATGACACCGAAATAAATAAGACACTCTTTTATCAACATGTCAAATTTGAATTATAAAGCTTTGTGTCCGTAGTTTTCGGATTAGTTGTATTTAGTGGGATGTGCTGATTGAATATTTTGTGAACGTAATGAACTTCAAAGAAGGAGGGGGGGGGGGAATCAGCATTGTATGCTACATTGTTAAACCATTTTTGCTTTTATAAGCAAGCAGACAAAACATTAAAACTTTTTTTTTAAAGGAAATAATCGGGCAAGGTACTTTTGTTTGGCGTGCCTCTTCCTTCTTGCTATAAATATTAATTAGACAGTGAACCTTTTTTTTTTTTTTTTTTTTGTACCTGGGGAGCGGCATCAAACATTTTATACTCTGTGTTCAGGTTTTCATCTAGTTGAAGTATGGCTGCCACATTTCCACACCGATAACAATAGTTAGGTGCTGACCAAACCGTAACAATCTTATGATCAAACATTGGCTTGTATCCTTCCATCACCAATTGATGTGCACGCGCTACAAATTTAAGCCCGTTTGTATGTAAAAACTAAACAATCGTGTGAGTTATGATTTTGAATATGATATTCAGATAATTACTGCTTCTACGACATTGCCTCCAAACAGATAACCAGCTCCTCTTGGACTATAGCCCCATCCTTCAATTTCTATACAAAAGAAAAATGAATATAAAACTAATGTTTTTTTTTATTCAATTCCATACCTTCAGGATCTGACCAAAGCAAATCACACATAGCTCCATCGTGAGGAACTTCTTGCTTTCTGTCGATTGTTCTTATCTATTGATACAAGTTCAGATAAAATATCTTGAATGTTGTATTTTTTTTCTCTTACTTGATCCAAAGTATTTATGCTAGGAGAAAGACCACCGTGAACACATAATACTTTATCATCAATAATAGCACTTAATGTCAAATAGTCAAACACTTCACAACAATATCGCCAAACATTAGCCGATCCGAATTTTCGAATACATTCATCGTAAAACCCGTAAACTTGAGTAATTTGTCTACTTTCGTGGTTTCCTCTAATTAAGGAAATCCTATCTGGGTATCGTACTTTCAAGGCTAAAAGTAAAAGAAAGGTTTCTACAGAATAATATCCGCGATCAACAAAATCACCTTTTTTTTAATCAAAAGTCAACAACTATTCTCATTTCGTTTTTTTTTTTTTTTTTTTTTTTTTTTTTTTTTTTTTTTTTTGTTTACCCATAAATACATAGCTCGTCTTTGGACATTCGCCACCTACTCGAAACAATTCTTGTAAATCATGAAATTGTCCTAAGTAAAAAAAAAAAAAAAATGAGTTTTTCAAATAATGCCGTAATTACAATGTGTACCATGAATATCACCACAAATCTATAAAAGCAAGGAATAAACGTTAAATTTTACGAGAAAAAGAAAATAAAAGAGTAGGATTACAGTGACAGGTGAATCGACTTTTTGTACATTGCTTTCTTCGGTTAAAATCTCTGTTGCTTTTTCACATAACTCCTTCACTTCTCTTTCTGTGATTATTTCTCCTCGTCTTAATTGTTCAAGTTGCCTAGCAAATGCTTGTTTTAATATAGAAGAACCAAGTAGGAGGTAACCCTTCCCCTCCCCCCCCCTTTTTTTTTTACCTATCAAGGTCATTCATTTGGTATGTATTCTATTTTTTTTTTTTTTTTGAGAAAAAAAACCTGAAAGCATCGAATTCTTTCCTCTCAAAAGTTGTTATCGGAGTATAATTTCATTGAAATTTTTTTTTGTCTAAAGACGTCGCCAACATGGCGGACATCATTTTGAATTTTTATAATAACAGGGTTGCTTAACCCACAAAGAAATCAGATAAATATAACAGGGAATTGCGGCTTTGGTTATTTGAATTAGTGTTGCGAGCAACCAAGAGAAGCATTATAACTATTACACTAGGAACCGAAGCCCCTATTAATGTTTTTTTTTTGTGTACAATGCTTACGGTATCAATTGGCGAATTTCAAATTTTGAATTTTTCGTATTAAAATAAATCCAATCAGCATATTTTCTGAGCCAAGTGGCGTATATCATTTTTAGAAAAAAGCATTAACAGAATGCTCACGACTATATCTCAGGATATTTTTATGTAAAAAGTTACATGTTTCAACAATCATTGCGCGAATTTTATCCTCATTTCCCACGTTAAAGGTTAATAATCGAAAGACTTGTAAAATTCAATGAAGGATCTCGACGCTTCAATTAAAATTTTATTCCTTGAAGGTGAGTTTCACCATGATTGAACTTGCAATAAGAAATAATCATTTTAATAGCACCAAAGAATCTCCAAATCACTCTAAATTTGTAGATTAATTCTTGTTCGGTAATTTCAGATGATATGTAATCTTGACTGATACTTGGTGAAAAAAAAAAAAAAAACAAACAAACAAACAAAATCAATACACGTAACTGAATTATTAAGATACACAGCTTAAAGTATAATGAAAAACTCATAGCAGAACGTAAGGATAGAATCGTTTGTAGCTTTAACGCATAGAGAGTTATTTTCAGTAACAGCGTGTGGCATTTACTAACATTGTGTTTCCACTCTCAACTTACTGAATTTTTGCAAAGTTCGCCCACTTTTTTGAATTATTTTGGACATTTGTGTGAGGTTAAATTGACCAAAATAATAAGACTGACTTGACCAGGTCTTTGAAGTTACAAGAATTGGAATAAAATCTACTTGACAATGAGTAAACATGTATGAAAAGTGTTATAATCTGTTTCAAAGAGAAGCAATAAAGGATTACAGGATTTCATCAACAATAGCATATTCTTAATTTAATTAAAATAAAGGAGATTATAAAAGACATAGGCTTTTATTTTTTTCTAAAAAAGTTTTTTTTTTTTTGTCTTTTAAATAAAAAAACACAACATTAACTTGCATGGGGAAATGTTTCTTAAAATTTCTCAGATTAGCAATGGTTCAATAAAGAGGTTCCAACAATTGCATGAAAAACTATCCACTTCATGTAAGACTTCTTCCTTCGTTCGACCCAAGCATACTCACAAGAGCAACAAACATTCTTGTAAAAATTTATTATGTGAAGCAGATATTGTTGAAAGTTCCGAATACTATGGCCAGGGATCCGGATAACTTGCGTCACATAAAAGGGCCAGATTTATGTTTCAGCACGCGCCAAAGAAAGTATGTGTGTTTTTCTGCCTCTTTACTTGTATTTCAAGCTTTTATGAGAATATTTGGGTACAAGTTGATATACTTCAATTGTTTGAAATGTTGAATTTAATCATTATGCATAGTTTGATTATTTTATTTTTTTAAATCTATTATCTATTCTGCATATTATGTAAAAGAAAAATATATATATATACATGACGGTCTTTATAATTACAATGCTTAAACAAGCATTCCAGCAATTGCAGCGGATAGCCAGGTACTAAATGATCCACATATGAGAGCAGAGATAGCCAGTTTAGAAATATCACCTGAACGACTCGGGGCGAGGGTGCTCAAGACACCCACCTGAGTACCCACAGTACCTAGGTTGGCAAATCCACAAAGTGCATACGTCGCCACAAGCTCAGATCGAGCAGAGAGTACACCTTTATATGTCGTAGTCAAGGCTTGATAAGCTACGAATTCAGTTGCCCAAATTTTCATTGCCATTAATCGTCCTACAACCACAAGATCTTTATTGTCTACTCCAATCAACCAAGCAACCTAACAAAGAAACCATATGTTGGTTGTCTTCTCCCTTTTACAAGACCATAACCGTATAAAAAAAAACTTACCGGTACAAAAACATATCCAGTAATTATTTGAAGTGTAAGCTCTTGGATGGTGACAAAATGACCGGCCCAGGTCAAGAAACCGTTAATGGCATTGAGTATAGACAAGATGCAGATCAAATTAGCCATAATTAACAGAACGATTTCTATGCCCAACTTTGCCCCCTTAACAGCGGCATGAACAATATTTGTGGCTTCGTGTGATAATTCAGGCATCACCGTTACATTTTTCACAACAGATTCTTCTGTTTCTGGATATCTAAGTTTGGATATCGCGATCGAACAAGGAATAGACATGATACAAGATGTAAGTAAAGCTTTACCGGAAACACCCATTTCAATGTAAGCGTACAGAGTAGAACCGGAAATAGTGGCAAATCCACAGGTCAAAATTTGATGAATTTCGGATTTAGTACAATCTTTAAGCAGAGGCTCAATCAAGAGAGCATTTTCAGAAGCACCAAGGAAAGGCTAAAGAAAAAGAAATGAGTAAATAAAAAAAAAATTAGATGTGAGTATATTACAGAAGCAACAACGACAACAGCTTCAGCGCCTGTGACCTTTAAAAGAGCAGCACACGCCACCGAGACTTTCCTGAGGAGAAATTGGATGGCCCCTACGTAATATAACATTTGTACTACTGCTGCAAAAAAAATGATTGGTGGGAAAATCGTGACAGCGACCACTCCAGAGTTTGCAACCGTGTCTCCAAAAACAAAACTTGTACCAAACCATGAATAACCCAAAAAGCCTTCGGCAAATGTAGCCATCCATTGAAAGATATCGTTACCCACTGAGGTTTGAAAAACAAACAGAGCCAAAATAAACTGCATGAATATGGCAGTGGAAATTGTGTTCCATTGAATGGCGCTACGGTGCTACAAAATCTTTAGTCATCCCTCCTTCCGCCTCCCCCCCCCTTTTTTTTTACCTTAGAAGAGATATAGATACAGACAATTATGATGAAGAATCCAAAGACAGAAATCAGTCTTCGAATTCGAGGGGATTCCTCCTTTTCTGGGAAAGCAAAGACGGTTGCAACGATGACAGCAATGACAAAGGAAGTCCAGAATATAGTGCGAATGCGGTGACTGAATCGTTTACAGAGGAATTCGGATATGGAATGAACTGTAAAATTCCAAGGTTTGGTAACAACAGTGGTAGGCACATAACAAAATAGCAAAAAAAGTGAGGTATAAAGATATAGAAGGCCAAGTATAAGTAGTTCTTGATCGTAGCCTTTCGGGATCTGCAGTACATAAGATGCGATCAGAAAACCAGTAAATAAAATCCAAAAAATAAGCCTGTGATTATCTTTTAATGACGCCTTTTTTTTTTTTTTTCCAGTCCTTACAATGATGATTTGGTAAATCTTGTGTATAGTTGTTTGAGTTTGTTTTTAACTTTTCCGTTTTTTTCATCCTCTCTCGAATTAGCCTGTTCCATCCTGTCCATTGCTTCAAACGTATGTGATGATCTACCTAGTTTATTACTGTTATATTCTGATGTAGGTGAATGACTATTGATACTATAGCTGCTACTTTGAGCGGTGGTGTGTTTTTCTGAAGTAGCCATCGTAGTACCAAAATAAATTTTAAAAAATCAGGAGTAAAGAAAAAGAGAGAGAAAAGAAAGGAAATCGCATAATGCGAGACTAATTAATCATGCATAGAGCTGTTTGTTCCAAGATTAGGCTAAAAAAAATTGTTTTTAACAATGCTTTCGGGGTTGGTTAGTTCTGATATCGAAAAAATAACAAAAAGGAACTAACAGTAACTTCACTTTTATAGCTTTAGTTTATACCATAAAGGTATTATAAATACATATTCTATGCATGGTGATAAATATATAATTGTCTATTTCTATTGGCTAATATTGTACCTAAAAAAAACATCGATTAAAAACGGTCAAAGGAAGATATGATAACTATCCAGAAAAATTTACAGCAGATCAGAACAGCCTGGTTGGTTTTTAACTTTCAAGTAGAAAGAAGAAAATGTCTTTTATGTAGGAGGAAAACTCTATGAGAAAATGAACACAATCATGAAGCGCGTCCAGGATATCAAAAATTCATTGACATTTATTCTCCTCCCGGAATTGGCAATTCTTTAAGTCATCATTAACAAACAGCGTGAGATAGTTAACTCACTCGACTACTTCAAAGAAAAAATTAGGGATTGAATAAAAAAAAGCCCCCCCTCTAAAAACAACAGGTTTCTGGGAAATAATGTAAGTCTGTTTTATTAATGTGATGGTAATTTTTTTTTTCACCAGCTTTCAGGTGCATTAGTGATAAATAGTAAGTACGAATAAGGGAATACAAATATAAAAACAATTAATGAGATGAAAAGGTACGTATAGATTCTATGGTGGATATTGAAGTGATTGTGGAATCAGTAGAGCTAGAAAGCCTTTCACTTGTTGAGTCCAAGTAGCTGGGTAATACAATTTCTTCACCGTGAAATGCGGTTGTTATTTTTTGTGGATCCAAATGAGAAGATGATAGTAAATAAGGTAGTGCGCCCATTCTGCTTTTCGGTGTTAATAACTTGAATCGTGCTGGTCTTGTGGTGTTATTTACCTGGCAAGAAACATTTGTAGTCTTAACCTACTCATTTGCTGATACAGCTCATGGAGTGATCTATGCTTATAAAGACCTGCACGCATATGTCGAATAAAAGAGTAGAATTCGATAGCAGCAGCTAATCGATCGCGGCAATAACGGTCTACACATGCCCATTCGTCAAAATAAGATATTCGAAACCTATATTTCAACACCTCCTCTCTTTCCTCTTCTTTCACTCTCCTACCACATGCTTGGCATCCCATAAAGAAAGATCCATGAGTAAATCTTTCCCATAATGTGGCTGTTGCCTCTTCTTCTTGTTGACGTGCACATTGTTCATCCACAAAGCCTTCCGGGCATTCTTCAACAAAGCATGTCTTGACCAAGATGGCATCTACGATCTTTTTAGCTGCCAAACGGGGATTCGGCCCGAACCTTAAGCAGGGCTCAACATCTTCTCTGACCGAATACTTCATATACTTTAAAGAATGTAATTTTCGAAGAGGCGTCTGACTGGACATTTGCATAAAATCATTAAAATCCATTAATGCTGCATCATCTTCCACAGTTTCTATTTGGTGGCCCACGTTTAAATTGTTGGCCATCATCATTTCCAACTGGGCACGAAAATAGGCATCTACTGCATAAGGTCGGTCCTCTTTAGTTTTCATCTGATCCTTCAAAAGCTTGACCTCTGTTGAGGATATCTGCAGTTCATCCTTAATTGTCTTTAGTTTATGTTCCAACTTGTCGTTCTCTTGGCGAACGAGCTCTTGTTCAGTCTTCTCCATTTGAACCATGTTCTCTGCTTCTTCAAACAACTTTTGTGTGAGTTCTTCTAGTTCTCGCTTGACTGTTTCTTTTGATTTTTGAATCGCTTCGACTTGGACCACCTCTTCTTCGCATTTGAGATTCAAAACCTTCATGTCGTGTTGCAGCGATTGAATCCCTTCGACTGTTTTTGTGATTGAATTCTGTCGGTCTTCAATCGTCTGTTTTAGCTCATACACCTTGTCTTCCAAATCTTCTCTTTCGTTAGACACAGCCGATTTCTGGCTTTGTATTAAAGAGAGCTGAGTTTGGGTAGGTTGAAAAGTAGTGGAAAGAACAGTTTTACAGTTTATACAATTGGTGAAAATGAATCCATGACATTCACATTCTGGTTTATCTATTAGCTGAATGACAATAGGATTGTCATAAACTGTTTCTGTTTTTGTCGCACTATTCGACATTAAGGGTATATTAAAAAAAAAAGGAAAAAAAAAAAAATTAAAAGGGAAAAAAAAAAAGACGTAAATACAGTAAGCTTTCACCGTCAATTGGAAAATAGTGATCGGATTTTCAAAAGATGGAGAGAAGCACTTTATATTTTTTTAAGCCAAAATACTTTTTAACGCACTCTTTTCGGCATTTTATGTCCTGCTCAAGTGATAGGGTGTCGTTTTAGAATAATATATAAAAAAAAATTAAAGATTAGCCGGTTTTATTGAAAAAGGTCGCTTTGGAGATTATAGCAAACGCAACCATTTGTGGATAAAAACTCAGAAAAGTTAAACTACTTTTTTTTTCTTGATTATTTCTCCCAACTGAATAGTACAACCATTTAATCCCTCAATTTTTAATAACTGTATATTACCAATAAGGAAGTTTCTACTTGTTCGCTAATCTTTGGTGGATGTAGCTGTCTGCCTGAATACCGTAAATCTCAACTTTGCACAATACAAGATCTGGGAAATTGGCATCAAGACGTTACTTTTTAGCATCATAGTGAAGCTGCTTTCTTGTTGAATATTGACTTTCCCCCTTGTGTTATACTAATTTCTTAAATAAGCACAGTAAGAATGTTGTTATGCTTTTAATTTTTGTGTTCCCAAAGTCCCTATTTTGGTCCAACAGCAATTAAGCTTCAGAATGAAAATCAAGATAAGCATAACTTAAATGTTGGTCCTTATGATTTTTCATATCTTGGTTTCTCTTGTTTTCTTTAATCGACAAGAACAATTATGTCATCGTGGCCATTCTTTTTAGGTCTTTTTTTTTTTTTTTTTTTTTTTGTTTTTTAAACTGGAACAATGGCGATGATTTCATTTATGGATATAAACGTTTTGTGTAATTTTTTTTTCATCAAAGAAATATAAAGTTATCAATTTGTCACCACTCAATACTAAGTAGTGATAGTAAGACGAAAAAAAAACCCCCTTTCTCTAATATTTTTGACACATCATTGATGCTATTGCTAAGAGAAACCAATTGGCTTTTCCTGAACAAAAAAAAAAAAAAAAAAAAAAAAAAAAAAAAAAAAATGTATTGGCAAATGTATCTTTTATTGCTGTATAGATAACTAAGATGCAAGGAGAGAACGACACGAAATTATAGCCCTTACCCGAGGCCCAGAAGACATTTGAAATAATCGCCGCCGGACCACCGGATTAACTGTATCCCGAAAACAGTTTGTTTGCCTTTGCTTTCCTTGTTATTTTGATATTTAAAGAATACTACAAAGTCTATGAGTATAGGGTGCCAATTAATTCATATTCTAAGCTGATTGACAGGATTTGTCGCTTATGGCAGTGATAAATCGGGGGAGAGGAGAGGGGAGAATAAATAAAAATTCAATTTTTTCTACGCCGGACAATTCGGAAGCACAAATCTGAAGTGAATTAAGAGGAAGAGGGATATACTCTGTTGAAAGAAGCAGAGGATCAAGAAATCCTTCCTTTTGTTATCTTTGCGGCATCCATCCGTCTACTTATAAGCATTTAACATGTCCTCATACTCCAAGAACCTTTTCGACGTGCTTGCTGAAAAAGACAACACCCCTGTCAAGGTTGAAGCTCCTGCTCCCGTTGAAGTCAACAAAAAGAATGCTTCCAAGGAAGGTAAAGTAACAATTTGCTCATTTCAGATTATCTCTTTTTTTTTTCTTTCTTTCTTTCAACCTTTCCATTCTATTTTGTATCCCAAACGAAAAAAAAAAAAAAAAACTTTAAAAGCAACATGACGATTGTCACAAAAAAGTTTACTGAACCCGAAACCAACACGTTGCTATATGACTTTGGAAGAAATAATACGACAATTCATCAAAATCCATAGCAACCATCGATTTCTGGTGCCTTTTGCTAACCTTTCAGACAAAAACAATCCCGAGAAAATATAAAAACAACCCTTCGCGTCAGAACCAAATTGAAAGCAAATGACTTTGACAGCCAAAGAAGAAACCGATAATTAATCATTTGGGATACAAATTAGATCTTGAAGGGGAGGGGGCGGATAGAAAATGAGAGGGGGAAATCTATCTTTTTATTTTGACATGGAATTAAATTTTATTTTAATTTAGCTGCCAAGGGTGAAAAGAAGCCTCGTCGTAGCCCCAACAAGGATGAACGTCCCACCAAGGATGGTCGTCCTCGTCGTGGTCGTCAATTCGACCGCCACTCTGGTACTGGTATTGTGTAAGTGTTACTCTTTAAAAAAAAATTAAAATCTCATCTCTTGTAAAAAAAAAAAAAAAGTGACTCTGAAAAGAAGGTCAACAAGGGCTGGGGTAAGCCCGGTAAGTCTGAAGCTGAAGGTGCCAAGGACACTCTTAACCCTGCCGACCCTGATGCTCCCGAGCAAGAAGCTGCTGCCGCTCCCGTTGAGCCTGAGGAAGTTGTCAAGACTTTGGATGAATACTTGGCCGAAAAGGCTAACAAGACCTTGAACGTCGCTCTTCCTGAAGCTCGTAAGGTTGATGACTCTGCCTTTGAAGGTTCTGTTGTCCACACCAAGGAAGTAGTCCAAGATTTCTACGTTTCCAACAAGGAAACCAAGACCAAGAAGACCACTGAAAAGACTCGCAAGGAAAAGGTCTTGGTTGATATCGAACAACGTTTCCAAGAAAAGCCCCGTAACGACTTCCGCAAGAACGACCGTCGCGATAACAAGAACAACAAGAACCGTAAGTCTAACAAGTCTAACGCTCCCTCTGTTAACCTCCAAGATGCTGCCGCTTTCCCCTCTCTCGGTGCCTCTGCTTAAATCTCTTTTTTTTTTTATTTAGAAAATAATAAAAATTATTGTTTAGATTTCTTGTTATTGCCTTCTTTAAAGTAACTGGTGATTCTCTTGTTACCAACGCCCGAAGGATAATAGCGCTTCCAGTTCTCAACAATCAGGATGGGCTCAGGATAGTCTTTACCGATCACACATTTATATTCTTCTTGTTCTTCTTTAGACATAATCCAGGGACAGTGAACGTATTTGACTGGCAGATGCTTTAGTTCTGGACACCAAAGACGGATATAATCACCATCAGGATCATAATCTTTGCTTTGTTTCAAAATATTAAAGTGTCGAATTCCTTCTCGTGGATCACAGCCCACACCAGAGACTAATATGAAGATTAGAATGTTTTCAGGTTTACAGAACCTTTTTTTTTTTTTTTTTTTTTTTTTTTTTTTTACCATATTGCCAATTTCCATAATTTGAATAAACGTCATGGTCTTTTAACAAGGATTCAAACCACTCTGCACCAATACGCCAATCCAATTCCAAATCCTTTGCGATAAAGCTTGCCACATTCTGGCGTCCACGGTTATTGAGAAACCCTGTAGTGACCAGTTCACGCATACAAGCATCTACCATGGGCATACCCGTCTTTCCAAGCTTCCACTTATTGAATTGATCATCATCCGATTTCCATATTTTCTTTGAGTAATTTGTCGCCTTCTTTTCTTCACCGTCTTCATTCTTGGTTGACATGTCTCTGAACCCATGTAGATGAAACACGCGGTTTCCATTACCGGCCACCAGGTACCTAAAAAAGTCTCTCCAAAGTATTTCGAACCGAATCCAATAGACGCCGTCGTGTTCGTCTCTTGAGTCCTTTAACTTTTTCGATGCCTGAAGGCGATCGAGTTCATGCCATAGTAAACGCGGTGAGAGGCAACCGTGGGTCAAGTAAGCAGAAAGCTTTGTAGAGTAATCGGGGCCAATCATTCCATCTCTTGTCAGCTTGTAGTCAATTGCGCCCTTGCTTTTAAACAGGTAGTAATCTAATCGACTGAGAGCAGCTTCTTCGCCGCCGGGCCATGGAACAGCTGATCTTTCGTCTTCTTTGACGGGGGAAGCATCGTAGAGTTCTTGAAGGAGATCTTGACCTTGTTCAGCATGAGAGAATTTCCATGCAGGATCGGGGAAAGCAGGCAATTCATCAGGTATCTCTAGCAAAGGTCTTACCGGTCGTTCCATTTTTTCAATGCGCTTTCTGAAAGGAGCATAGACTTTAGGTGTCTGTTCAAAAGAAAAGTTAACATCTTCTGGATGAATCAAGGTGGTATCATGATGATAGATTATATTCTTATCCCATATCTTGGATAATTCCTTTTCAACCGATAACTCTTCATAAGCATACTTTGTTAGAGGGAAAAAAAAAACAAGTTTTTTTTTTTTTTTTTTTTAGTTTTTTTTTTTTTTTAAGCTTTATGACCTTGGATTGAATTTACCTCTTTGTGTGTATGGATCTGATTAATTTTATAGTCGTTTTTTATCAAAAAATCATCCAATTCTTTAAACAAGGTTTCTGGTTTACCAAACAAGACGAGCAAATTCGACTTTCTCTTGGTCAGCTCTCTACCTAAAGCAAGAGCGGATTCAATCACGAACCTTGTACGATGATTGGCACATCTTTCGATATCAAAATTCCAAGTGGTAGGTGTTTTGTAGTCTGTAGACAGTTTCGAGTTTAATTTGCTCAAATTAATCATACGTGGGTCGATACAGACAACAGGTAATAAGTGAATATTTTTTCCAATTGCATTATAAAGTGATTGATTATCGTGAACCCGGAAAATGTTTCGAAAAAAGCAAATGTTGATCTTTTTTGACATTGTTTTTGATATCAAAAAAAAAAAAAAGTCGAAAAAAAAAAAAAGATTATTATTTATTCATAAAAAAAAAAAAAGTCGGATCACCAAAACCGCAGGAATCCATCGATGGTTTGTGTGGATCAGATCGGTATCGAGAATATTGACGTGCATAGAATCCTTCAAAATTGAAAAGAGACGTGATTTCTTGTATTCCAAATATAAACAAGAATTTAAAACATATCAAACGTATATTTAAGCCATATATTACCTATATTTAGATATATGCTTGTATTATCTGATACATTTGGATTTCAAAGTGACGTATTGTATTGTTCATCAAAGCTTTTCAATACACGATACCTCAAACACCAGAGTATTAAATATATATATATATATATATATATTTATATACCTGTATCAGTAACCCAAATATGGCTTTGCTAACTATTTTATTTTCCTCGCTTATCTGTATATTCATTCAAAGTTTATATCGTATTATGATTCAATTACTACCAGTATTGCATTTCAAATTTACTGGAATGATGTATCATTGCCTCGAGTTGGTAGAAAGACGCGCCTTCGCAGGATCTACAGCTCGTTTTGAATAGTATGTGCGCAAATTCATCTCACAGATAATACCTTTTGGATAATTTTCTTTGGTTACTAAGCAGAAAATACCTACCATTGTGTCCACTGTTTTCCAAAAATAGCAGATTCTTGTCCTATTGTTTGTGATTCATTCTTACTTTTTTTTTTTTTTTTTTTTTTTTTTTTTTTTTTTAGAGTCCACGTAGAAAATCACAAACCACAGACCGAAATCTTTCGATTTCCTATCACTACCTCCTTCCGTAGTTAGTAGTAATCTGGATCCCGTCTTACTCAAATTGAGAGTGCTATGAACAGATCAACTAGACGTTGTTGATCTACCTATTGTCTGTGTACATTCCGCATAAATAATCTCTTATCACTGCTTAAAATAAACACTTGTAGTTTTTTGACAGCTATAGTCAATTTAATCAAAGCCGAGCAAAAATAAAAAAAAAAAAAAAAAAGTGCTCATTTCTCAGTGTTCCATATCCCAAAAGGCCCAACTTTAGGGGGAGATTGTGTCGGAAAAACATAAACTGAGTTGGAACACTTATTGATGACAAAGATTAAAACAAAACAAAAAAAAAAAAAAAAAAAAAAAAAAAAAAAAAAAGTCATATATAATCTGAGCCCCTTCTCTCCACTTTTTCTTCTTCTTTACTACAACACTTAATATAATGATACCTATCGAAGTAGAAGCACCCACTGTAGAAGAAAGAGTTCAATTAGCCAGAGATGCTTTGAACGATTTAGAAATTGTTAAAAAGTGTCGTACCGACCCTGATTTAGTTGAACACAAAGCATACAGCCATTTTTCTGAAAGTCAAAAGAAGCACTCATTAACCTACAGTGTATGTGATGAATAACCTTTAATGAAGATCTACGACTAAATCTTTGTAGACTTTGAGAGGACCTGATATGATTATTATTCCACCTGTTATGTTTTATAACAAGTCTTATACAGAGATCACCATCATTGTTCATTTGGGTAAGAATATCTGTGGACATGATGGTATTATTCATGGTGGTCTATCTGCTACACTTCTTGATGAAGCATTAGCAGCTGTGGTAAGAGAGAGAAAGAGAGAGAGAGAGAGAGAAAATACATTAGCATTTATTGAACAAAATATCTGTTTAGGCTCTTCCTGCTTTACCCAAGAACTTTGGCTTTACTGCCAACCTTAATATCAATTATAGAAAACCCATCATGTCAGATCAATGGGTTGTTGTGCGATCTAGATTGGACAAATTGGAAGAACGCAAAGCCTTTGTGTCCGCTCACATTGAAAGTCTAGAAGATCAAGCCGTACTGACAGAGGCAACTTCATTGTATATTTCTCCTAAAGTAATTCCTACAAAATAATCATGTAAACTCTTTAAACAATAAATAACACTATCGTGTACAATTCCCCTCAAAAAAAAAAAAAAAAAAAAAAAAC
>JNDS01005406.1:0-41352 GCA_000697035.1 Rhizopus stolonifer B9770
AGCTTTTGCAGGAAGAGACATTGTCGTCTAGAATTGGAGATGCGTGTAACACGATCCTTTTGAGTGATCTTCAAGGGTTCTGTAAATACTCAGCCGCTAAATTTGAAGACTGTTTGAACCGTAAGCCGATGTAGTTTTTTTTTTTCGTGCATTTCGTGTATTAATAAACCATGAATATTTAAAATTGATTTGAATGAATTTTTGTCTGGGTTTAAAACAATTTTTTATTTTTAAACCGCACAATTTTTTTTTTTGTAGGTGCACGAATATTTTGTGAAAATAGTGTATGTGTCAAATTAAACAGGAATATTTGCTTATAATCCTCAATTGGCGGATTTGAAAAACTCGTGATTATCGTACCAACTATTAGGGTTAAGATACACACACTATCAATGCTTACTATCAAAAGACTAAATTAGGCACATCTTAAAAAACTAAGATCAATTTCTCTGTTGAATCTTTTACCAGAATATGCTTATTGGATTGTTATTTAAGAACAGGTCGATTTTTTTTTTTTTTTTTTCGGTATGAACGAACTCAGGTGTATATGTTTATATTTTAATAATATTAAAACATAAGCAATTGTATGTCTAAAAAGTGTTATGTCAAGTTAGTAAATAAATCATTATTTATTACTTTCAAGATATAAAACATATCATATTTAATGAGCAATAAATAAAGGTAAAATATAATAAAAACTGATATCATCTATTTACATGTTAGGCCGTACTGGAACCTTTTCAACAAGATCCAAGGGATTTTTGTTATGAACATAAAGTTAGACAAAAGTGAAGACTTGGGAAAGTAAGACTACTTTATTAGAAGAAAAAGAATTAACAGATATTTACGATCGTTTATGACAAGGTTTTCTGCAGTCAAAATCCTTTAAAATGCTAGGATTATCAATAATATCGTCTCGGTTATAATACTTCATGAACCCAGTAGACTCAGAAAGGTCAATGATGACCTTTTTGATGAAACCATGAGCTCTAAAAAAAAATCATTTTTAGCGAGAAGTGATTACTTTTTTTTTTTTTTCGTATAAGACTTACACAATGAAATCATATAAATCACTGGTATTGGTTGACAGACCGGCGAAATCGATAGCTACTAGACAGTTGTCTTTTGATGTGTAAATATATTCCAACAGATCTATATGATGCTATGAGTGATTTAATTAGAATTAAGTGTTCTACATTTATTATCTTGTGTGTTTCCATGCACTTGGTTCAAAAGCGTCAATTCAGAATTTTTTTGCCATTCGTTTCGCGGGATGTAATGGTATCATTTGCTCGCGATGACATAGTGACAAATATTTTATCCACAAGCAACGTGTCATACAATTTGTTGACCATCTTTTTGAATTAAGCTCACTCTCACTTCCTGATGTTCCTGGCCTGGAGACTTTCTGGCGTATCCAATGACTGTAAAGCTATTTTTCTTGGGGTTCTTGACATATGCCTGGTACTTTGGCAGATGCTCCCGTGATTGATAAAGCAATACCATTCAAATATTCATCTTTTAATGTCCATAAGACTCGATATCGAACCTTTGAACCGTTTTGACCCTTCAATACTTTTCGTTCCTGTTCTTGGTTCATGTATAAAACTTTTTTAGTGCTGCACCGCTTTGTGAAAGATAACAACGATTTCTCATCAAATCTTGTTGTACTACTCTGAACAAAAAGTATCCGTTGATTTTTTTTAAAAAAAAATTTGAAAAAAAAAAAAAAATGCAAATCTTTGAGCAATAAACCTGCATATAAAAATATCATTTAAAATTTACCAAATTTCACATATATATCAATCAACATGTATATTTTAAATATATAAAGATTTGAATACCTGGTATGACCTCCTAGTGCTCTTTTAACGGCATTACATCTTCCAGTATACTTCGGCAAAGTTTGACACAGATATCATAATCTAAAATTAGCCCATTCTTCGTGAACAATCACCTCCAACTCCTCCAAATTGTTTGTCTGATGTCTACGCTTACCAATGCGTTTTATTAAAGCATACCAGAGGTTCTCGACGGAGTTTAAGTCAAAACTTTGGGCAGGCCAAAAGTCAAAGTCCTTGATACACGCCTTGTTTTTTTTTTTTTTTTTTTCACTACAAGAGTATATCCACCAGTATGACAGGATGCATCATCTTCTTGGAAAATAAAGTCGTTATCATGTTCCTTTGTCAATTCATGAAGTCACGGCAAAAAGTTGTCACTCAAATATTGAACATATTTGTCTTGATCTATACTCCCATATAGTGTAACCAAGGAGCCTAATCCTCCTACGTAAAAGCAACTCCTCCCCAAGACCATGATGGAACCTTTTTTTTTTTTCCAAACTTGAAGGTCGGCAAAACAAACTACTTATGAAGCCTCTCACCAAACTTTCGGATGACTCTTACACCACCATCATTATGTCCAAGTGCAAATCTGGACTCATCTGACCAGATGACCTTACTGCAGTCATTGACGGTCCAATTAATCTTGTCATTCACCCAAATTTCTCTTCTTAATCTATTGCGATATGATAAGAAAGGTTTTAAAGCAGGTCAGAAGGAGAAGAAAAAAAAAAAAAAAAAAAAAGGCCCTTGGCTTGAAACGCTTGTCGAATTGTTGTCAAGCTGACATTGCCGGTTGCTGTGGCCAAATTTTGCTGATGAGTGCCAATTGGATCGAATGGATTTCTTCTCGCCAAAATGATCACATGCTTCAGGTCTCTTTCAGTGAGTTTTTGAGGCCTTCCTGAGCGTGGTTGAACAGTTTTTTTTTTTTTTTTTTTTTTTTTTTTTTTTTTTTTATGCTGTGGTCACGATACTTTCTCAATACGTCTCCTACTGTTGAAGCTGAGATATCAAGTTCCCTAGAAATCTGGGGCGAGCTTCCAATTTACCTTGATTGTCAACCTACAAATCATTCCAAGAGTGAAATCGTCAAGTTCCTTTACTTTTTTTTTTTTTTTTTTTTTGAACAAATTCTATCTTAGGTCTCATATTTTATAGAATTTTTTTTAATAGATATCATCTATTTTCTTTTGTTTTCATACAAAAAAAAAATGCTATCTGTGGACATTAAAGTACAACTGTAAGTATATTAATAGGCAAATGCTTGGATGATGAGAAAGCTAATACATATAAATTAGTTCTCCCGAGGAAATTAAGAACTTGGCAAACGAACAATACAAGCTTGGTCAATATGAGGAAGCAATTCTATTGTATACTCGAGCCATCGGTTAGTTAATCAAAAAAAAAAAAAAAAAAAAAAATTACTAAAATATTTCCGGTGATTTAGATACCTCTCCAAAAACGTCTACATTTTACAACAACCGAGCTGCTGCTTATTTAATGAAAAAGAATTACAAAGAAGCAGCATTCGATAGCCGTATAGCCATTAACTTGGATCCTACCAACGCAAAGGCTTATACAAGAGCAGGAAAATGTCATTTGAATATGGGAAATCTAAAAGAATCGGGACGTTTGTTTCAACGTGCACTTGAACTGGATCCCAAATGTGCTCAAAGATACTACGATTCATTGCAGAAAGTGAAAATGTATTTGGCCCAAACAAAGATCTTTATGGATAATGAGCAATATGCATTAGCTCGCAACAGTTTGAAACGTGCTATTAGCTATATTGATCCCAATCAAGTTCCTATAAAGTGGAGAGTAACAGATGCCGAATGTGCTTTAGGAGAAAAGAATTACTCTGAAGCAACTTGTATAATCAAGTAAGAATAACAAACCCCCCCCTTCCTCCCTCTAAATTCAACCTCTCACTTCTTTCTAGTTCTTTAATTCGCCTAGACCCTCAAAACCCTGATGCTTTGTTTTTAAGAGCCCGTGTGTTTTACAGTCAATGTGATAGCAAAAGGACTATTGATCATTGTGTTGAAGCCTTGCGAAGTGACCCCGATTTTTCTAAAGCTCGTGAATTGTTAAAGTTATCTAAAAGCATCCAGGCTCAAAAGGATAGAGGAGATGAAGCATTCAAATCAAAAAACTTAACCGAAGCTTATGACGCGTACACTGATGCTTTAAAAATTGATCAAAAAAACAATCATATGAATGCTCGTCTTTACTCTATTCGTGCTGCTATATTACAAAAGGTAACTTCTCCACCCTTTTTTTTTAAAAAAAAAAAAAAAAAAAAAATTACCACAAAATAGAAATTAAGAAAAAAAAAATTTTTTTTGTAGCAAAAGAAATTCAAAGAAGCATTATCCGATTGTGACAAGGCACACGAATTAGACAAGGAATTTTTCAGAATATATCTTAGACGTGCCTCTTGTTATTTGGAAATGGAAAAATATGATGAATCCATTAAAGAATATCAAAAGGTGATAGAAGCTGATAGGCCCAAACGAGAATATCGAACCTTGTTACGCAAAGCAAAACTTGCACAAAAGAGATCATTGCGTAAAGACTATTACAAGATATTGGGTGTATCCAAGACAGCAACAGAGACTGAGATCAAGAAGGCTTACCGTAAACTGGCTCTTCAACACCATCCAGATAAGAATGCAGGAGATGAACCATCTGAGGTTCGCTTCAAGGAAATTGGTGAGGCTTATTCCATTTTAAGCGATCCTGACAAGAGGGCAATGTATGACTTTGAAGATGTTTTAAGTAGCTCATTTTTTTGAGAGAGAAAAAAAAAGTAAAATAAAAATAAAAATAAAAAGGTTTTATCATTCTTCTTTATTTAATGGTGAATCGAACAAGGATGGATAGAAGGGGTCGACATGAGCTAAACTTACAAGTGTACAAAAAAAAAAACACACACACACACACACACACACACACACACACACACACACACACACACACACACACACCTTATTTGAAGTAATCTATGGAGAGTGTACTAGTTTTTATTGAAATATTGGAAACTTGACCGAAAACTTTTTTTTAAAAAAAAAAAAAAAAAACAAGACTAATTACTTTCTTCAAATTTTATTCCTGACTATTTTAGACGATCAATTGCATGTATTGATCTGATATCACCCCAAGTTCACGTTAAAAAAAAAATTTTTTTTAAAGGCAATGGTTGATTATTATGGCTTGATTTTGATTTCTTTTCTTCAACTATAATACCGCGTTGTTGTTGTTTTTTTAAAAAAAAAAAAAAATTAAGCAGTGAATAATCAAGACAAACATGTCAAACCACTTTATGTTGATTATAAGTTCTACTCTGTTACAATCAATCATTTTATCTTTCTTTATCTTTTTATGCTTGTTATACTACCCAGACTAATATGTATGATTCAGGAACAGGATATATTCCCTGTGAAGGTGATGCCCAAAATCAAACATTTAAATCTAGAACAATATGGGACGATGTATTTTTTTTTTATCTTCATAGGTATTTTGGAGTATTACGTACAACTATTAATGTCATTAATGGTAAAAAAAAAAAAAAAAAAAAATGCGAGATTTTTGGTAGTACATCCACAAGAAAAATGCTGAGACTTGAATAATGGGAAGATGGTGCCTTCAGATGTGTCTCATTGAATATCAATCAACCCAAAAAAAAAAAAAAAAAAAAAAAAAAAAACAAAAAAAAAAGATAGTTGAAATAGACACCCGGTCCGTTTTAACTCATATGATGAAAAGTTACAATATACGACCTGGGACCTAGAAAGCCTTTATATATTACACAAGAAGATTCTTGCAGTTTATACAAAAAAGGAATATACCAATAGAATAAATTCAGAGTACAAACAAATAAGGAACAATCCGCATATTTTATTCAATGTGGAAAAATCTTCAGTTTTTTTTTTTTTTTTTTTTTTTTTTAATGGGAAATTTTATATATAAAAAAAAAGGAGGGGGGGGAGGGAAGACGGATGGATTCAAGGTTTTTTTTTTTATATCTAATTCATAAAATAATTTACATGTACAACACAACTACATACAAAATAATATATACAAATACATGTGCCTCCTTCTGCCTCCCTTCTTTTTCCTACTTTTTTGGTGAAGGTATATTATTATTAACATTATCATCAGCATTTAATAAATAAAAAGGATATTGTGCTGACACCTTTTTCCCATTATTATTTGATTTTTTCCCATCATCATTCGTATTCTGTTTCTTTCTTGGTCTGCCCACCGGACGAGCAGCTGCTTCATTTTCAGCTTTAAAATCAGTCAAGTACTTTTGATATGTTTTATAAGCATCTGTCTTTTGATATTCTTCTTTTTGTTTCAAATAGTTCTCTCTGGCATTCATCGCGTTTCTTTCGTAAGCGTCCTTTTCTGCCACAGGAATACTCTTCCAGCGATCACCAATGATTTTTGCCAAATCTGTAAAAGATCTGTTCTGTTGTTTAAGCTCTGCTCTTGTATCGTTTGAAAACATGACATAGGCTGAAGATGGCCTGATGGGCGCATTGACGTCTGGCTTTGGATGTCTGTGATACTTTCTTTTCCATAGTCGGTTGACATTATCGCCTGTTACTGTTTCTTCTTCGGTTGAGGACATTCCACTTTGTGCGCTCATCGTACCTGCCGATGCTTGATAGGTGTGTTCTTGTGGTGGTTGTGGTTGAGGTATTAACGATGGCGGTGGTAAGAGTGTTTGAGAAGATTTATTTAAAATTGGATCTGTAATGGTGGGAAAAAGTGGAGGTGATGGACAGGATATGGTTTCATCGGGTGTGATGACTGGTTCCGGTATTATATTATAGTTAATTGTTGTTGTTCCGATATTGAGAGGCATATCGGACGGTATTCCCTTTGCATTGGATAACGCTCTTTGTAGTAACTATTAATTTCATTAGTTCGTAAATTAAAATCTGTGTATGTATTTTTTTTTTTTTTTTTTTTTTTTTTTTTTTTTTTTTTTTTTTACTCTGCGATGCCCTCTTTTCACTTGCATTTGTATCAAGTCTGTTTCAGTAATTTCCATTAACTAAAAAAAAAATACATCCCCCCCAAATGATGTAAGTATGAGATATAAAAAAAAATAGCTTTGTACCGATTCAAGTCTTTCAAAACCTTCTTCAATAAATACTTGACAATAGTTTGACAATCCACATTGATTTAAAAATAATTCCACTTCTTTCTGTTGCGACGATTTATTTGTCATATTTAATTACTTTGGATGCTGGAATAAAATCTTTATCCTCCTGTGTATGAACAATAAGCTGCAAGCAAGCATATAACTTCCTTTAATAAAATTTTAAAAAGAAGAAATGGGCGACAAAAAAGAAAGGAGCGAGCCATTTTATACTCCAAAAAAAAAAAAAAAAAAAAAGATAGCGTGATGCCAAAATTGGAAGGAAATCGAAAGTTTTACTTTAAATCCCGACTCTGAAAAAAAAAATCTTACATATTCTTCGCAATAGTGTATTTAATTTTTAAAACCAACTGTGAGTCAACCGTCTTTCTCCTTCTTCTCTTTGTCAATAATCATCAAAAAGAAGCTTATTTTTTTTTTTTTCGGAAAATCTTCTGCGTAAATATTTACAAGTGTAACACATCTTACAATAAGCATTGTGAAGCCCATATCTTTTTTTAGCATGGCCCTGAATCCTTTCTCTCATTATTGGTGTTTGTTTTTTTTTTTTAAAAAAAAAATGGTCTATTTTCAACAATGGTAAATATTTAGATCAATAAGAAGAAAAAAAGCTTAAATATTCGTCCATATTTGAGTAACAGTAAAAGTGATGATATTTTTATAGTGATTAAATCTTCTATTTAAACAAGCCCATGGAGTTAGTTTTTTTTTTTCTTCTATTCACTTGGTATTCCCCTCGTGTACTAATGCTTAGTATCCGTGACAATTGTTCTCCTTGATAATCACGTGGTCCTTATAAGACATACTGATTCTGGATTCTACCCCCTTACAGAAATATACAAAAAAAAAAAAAAAATATCAAGCGCGCACACACTCATGGAAGATCATTTATGGTCCCTTTTTTTTTTTTAATGAAACAAACTCCTAATTACACCCTCTCTCCTCTTTAAGCCCCGGAAAAGCCGAGTGTTTTCCAAAAACAAAAGTCTTACAAAGCTTCTAGAAAAATAATTGGAAAATGGGCGTAAATTCAATGGGAAGGAGTGTTATTATTATTATTGTTTTATTTGTACAAATTGTTATGATTTTTATAATCATTATACATTTTATTATTTCTATTTGCTTAATCTCTCTATTTACTGATAATGTGCATCTATAATGCATCTCTCTTATTGGGCGCTTATCACTTCCTGAATTGTAAATGTTTGGGCGTCCTTGCGGGTCTAATTCTTTTCCCGGAAACTCCGAAGATTATTATGATTAATTCACCATTTGAACACTTTAGGAAAATTTGTGTTTTTTTTTTTTTTTTTTTTTTTTTTTTTTTTTTTCAAGTGTATTATTTACAGCAACAGGTTACTTGATTATTCTCTCTTCAAAGATCCAACATAAGCTTACTCCTCTGGTTATTTTATTTTATATATAAAAAAGAGGGAGGAGACTTTTTATCATTCTCTGGTAGTGCATAAAGGGAGCTATTTTTTTTTTTTTTTAATAGAAATTATACTGATATACTGGTTTGACGTCAATAACCTTGCACATGTAGCTTATTTGTGTTGTACAATTATTTCTCCCTATATGAATAGAGAGAGAGAATACCAATTGACGGTCTCCTTATTCATAGATAACCCTTTGATTAACAAAGCACACGTACTTTTGTGTAAGGCCTTTTATTTTTATTTTATTTTTTTAAAAGAGTATGACCAGATTTTAGGGTTCAATAGGCCGGGTTACTCCTTATATATTTTATTTGGGTGCGCGCGGGGGAGTTTCTCTGGAATCAACTCGTTATTCCGGTTGAAGTTAAACTCTATATTTTTTCTTTTTTTCTTTTTTATTCTTAGTACAAGGTTGCATAAATAAACATAGATTGAGAGATTTAATCATGAGATATAGAGCAAACTAAAATGCAACGTGTATCAAGATGACAGGGCGGAATACTCAGCCACGACATGATAAAAGATGCATTATTATTTGAAGCACAACAATAGCAAACATTTAAAGTATAGATTTTGAAGGAGAGATACAGATAGAAGAAAATAGAATAATGTAACATCAGGTCTGCTGTTGAGCTTACACAGCCTACAAAACAAAAAAAAAAAAAAAAAAAAACCCCCCCCCCCCCCCCCCCCCCCCCCTTTTTTTTTTCCCTTATTATATCTTTGTATACCAAGAGAAGGGAATGTTAAAAAGAGTTTTGCATGGCATATTTTTTAATGCCCGTGAAGATATCAGTTGCTTCTGTTTATTTATCTCAACAATTTACAAATGGTGCCCCTTCCTTCTTTTTTTTTTTAACTTTTTTTTTTATTAGAGTTATACAAGGTAAATATTCTCTTGATGATAAAAGACATTTAAAACAAAACGTGGTTTTGTCTGCCGAGATTTCAAATCAAGCACACTTAGTCTTGGTTGAAATCAGTAACATTTTTCTTTAATGAGCTTGATAAGGTTCAATTGTAGATCAAATTGGATCGTTCTCTAATCTACTTAAGCCCTAGTAACAAATTGATCAAAAACGTGTTTATTCGTTAAGGATGCGGAAATACTTATGTAAGGTACAAAAGAGAGAGAGAGAGAGAGGGTAAAAGACTATATCATATTTAAACAAGCAAAGGGGAGTAAGCATACAAGCTTTACTCACTAGAGCTCAAGAAAAAATAAGAGAGGGGGGGGGGGAGAGGGCGCTTCTTTTTTCTAGAAGGAAATTTTAAAATCAACATGCGTCCTGAACGGGTACGATACGAACTATTAAGGGGGTGAGGGGTATATATATACCTGGCTCGGACCGAGAAGAGGCTTAAATGATATTAATGATTGTTAACTCTTGAAAAAATGACTTGTAATTAAAGGGAAAATACATCTGGTTTATACTTTACCTAATAAATATTGGGATAGATGACGTAAAACATCCCGTTATTCTTCATTATTTTCCCCGCAAAATGTAAATATTAACTAATATTCATGTGAAAAAAAAAAAGTGTGTTCACGCCGCAAATTAAATCGTATTTAAATTCAACGTTTTTTTTTTTTTCCTTTTTTTTTTATTCACTTTTATTTAATCAAATATGTCTGATATCAAAACACCTGGTTTCCAAAGTTCCGAAGTTTTCGCTTCTCTTAAATCTGCTGTTGATGCTCTTCCTGCTGCTGGTAAAGACAAGCTCAAGAAGCAAGTGAATGGTATTTTTGAATTTGTTATATCAAATAATGAAAAGAAGACCGAAACATTCACTGTTGACCTCAAAAAGAATGGTACTGTTATTAAAGGGAAGGGTCCTACTAAGGCTGATGCCATCATAACTATCAAGGATTCTGACTTTGTTCAATTGGCTTCGGGAAAACTTAATGGTAAGTATTTCCATCCTCTTAAAAAAAAAAAAAAAAAAACTTGAGCTGACGATAACAAATTCAGGTCAAAAGGCCTATATGTCCGGTAAGCTCAAGATTAAGGGTCAGATGATGTTGGCTACCAAACTCGATACCGTTTTCAAAGAACTTGGTAACAAAAAATCCAAGATCTAGTTTATTCTTCTTTTTACTAGTTTTATTAAAGACGATTTCAAATCAAAAATATACATGACAAAAATTTGAACAACTACAAGAGGGGGAGGAGGGGGGGGGGAGAGAGATGTATCAAATGTTTTATTAGTATTATACCAAGTTAATGGGTCTATAACAGACATTAGCACTTTTATAGACACCTTGTTCAAGGAACAAATCAGAAGAAGTGAATGCTACAGTAGCGTGTGGCCAAAATGACTATTCAATTTAAAAAAAAAAAAAAAAAAATTCAAGTTAAAAGGAATTGTGTGTGTGTGTGTGTATTACGTTGGGATCGAAAAGAGCGGTGTTTCCACCATTCTTGTAATAGAGTTTAAAAATATCTTGACGAATCTTGACAAGGTTTGGTGCTTTGAAGATAATTTGATATACAATATCTCGAACACCTTTTACAACTAGATCTTCTTTTCCAAGACAAACTATACTGATTTTACTAGATTGAATAGATCTTTTGATAGCAATATCGTTAATTTCATCAATCGTAATATTGGCAGCTGAAAGAACAACAAATTCTGGTGGAGTAATAACTGTGATGTGTGATTCGCCTTACAAAAAAAAAAAAAAAAAAAAAAAAAAAAAAAAAAAGTTAATAACCCTCACCTATTGATACCCTTTTTTTTTTTCTTTTTTTTTTAATACCTCTGCTAATAAGTGGAAAATCGGTCGAGTTAAGCTCCTTGGCAATGGGTTCAATATATTGATAATCCAAAGCCATTCCTAACCACGATGAATTACCTTGACATAAAAGCGTTAGTTTCCCAAATATATAAATCTCTCTCCCTCTCTCCTTAAAAACCTGCTGGGTGCTCTATAAACTTCACGGTTTTGGCAGACAAAATTTTTCGAGAAAGAGAAATAGCGGGACCTATCAAAAGACTGGAAGTTGGCAACCTTTTTTTTTTTTTTTTTATAAGGGATTATAGACCTTTGTAATCGACACCCAATGGTGTTTGGATAGTTTTTGCACAGGTTAATCCAAAAAGTACGGTTGTAAGTAATACAATGCTTTTCAACATGATTTTTAATGTGTTTTTTTTTTAAAAAAAAAAAGAAAAGAAAAGGAAAGAAAAAATTTCTTTTATATAAAAAAAAATGTTATGCATGTGTGTCTCTAGTTGCTATATGGTTGGCCGAGATAATTTCAGTGTCACTAATAAGGAACGTGCTTTGAAAAATATACCAACTACAATTCTTGAGTTTAATGATATACACAATTTCTATCATGAATAACCTTATTAAACGCTTTCTTAACGTGTCTTGAAAGAATGTTTTTTTTTTTTTTTTTTTTTTTTTTTTTGGGGGGTGATCCTTGAACCAATATTCTTTCAAATACTTCTTTGGGAATAATCCACCTTTTTTAGAATATTAGAGCATGACTACACTGAACTGGTGAAACTCATGTGTTATACAAGATTGGTTGCCAAAATGATAACAAGCAAAGATTAACAAGCAATGATACAAGCTCACGGTATACCAATTTGCGTCTTTTTAAATTAGTAATTTGAGTGAATTTAATTGGCCAATTTGCACACAGCTGATTAAAGAACCCTATATGTTAGAAAAGCTCTGATAACTATTACATACTAACTCAAATCATTGTGAGCCGCTTTCAATAATCTTTATATGTCTTCATTATTTAGTCTTCTGTAATATGTGAAGGTACACGAAATCAAAAATATCTTGTACCGCATAGACGATTGAGAGTGCATACATGTAGCAGTGAAGGTCTATAATCTGAACGATAGATCCTTCCATCACAGGCCAGTCGTTCCCTATCAATCTTTTTCATATCTCTTCCCCCTTCCCTCCCCCCCATTCAGGCATTATAATCTCTTATTTTACTAACCATTGATTTATATAACGAGTGTATTCAGGAACCAGAATCCTTCAAGACGATATTCCTTTGGGCAACATATTCAACTATTATAGACATTTGGTAGGTGGCAGATATTGAAGGTAGATCCAAGACCCAGAACTTTTCCTCTGTAGTAAAATACAATGATTAGATGATCCCCCTAAAACAAATAAATAAATAAAAAAAAAAAAACATTAAAAGTAATATTAAAAATACGGTAAATCAGATAGTCATATATTTGAAGGGGGAAATAAGTGTCTCAATCAATCATTGACGCTTGTACAGTCTGTTTTTTTTCTTTCTTTTTTTTTTTTTTTTTTTTTTTTTTTTTTTTTTTTTTTTTTGATTGGCTTTCATAAAAGCAGGTTTTCAAACTCGGTTTTTAGTCTAATGTTTATCTCAACTGAGCAAAATCTATTTTTTTTTTTTTGAGGGGGATTTGTTATACTAATCTTATGCAGTCAAGTAGAATTGGTAACTGTGTGTTACCGTGACTGAAGCCTTTTTTTTTTTTTAATTATATTGAAAAGACATTTTTTTTTCTTTGTTTTTCTTTGCTCCTTTTGTTTCAAATGTCACGACATTCTTTGAATGGTTCCATCTTGTCAGCATCTCAAGAAAGTGTTGATTCTCAGCCAACGACTGAAGATGAATTTTCTGGTTTTATAAGAAAAGATAATACTGTTATACGTGCTTCGAGTCCTTTTGGTAGAAGGTATAAGAAACCTATCAACGGTATTCAGACCAAAGGATTTGCTCGGTCAGGTAACATACAACAAATCACTATGTTTTTTTTTTTTTTTTTTTTTATTTATTTATTTATTTCTGATCCACATTTTTTTTTAAGCACAAAGAAGGTCTTCTGTTTTAACTTTAGGATCCATTGAAAGATTACAACATTTTTATGCAAAAAGAGACCTAAAAACAAACAAGAAAAAAAAAAAAAAAAAAAAAAAAAAAAATTATCTCCTTATGATAACAAAAACAATAACATTTAACCAAAGAGGTGGTACACTGGGATTTATCAAGACTTTGACAGAAGAGCCAGATGAATTTGAAGATCAACTACCGACACCCAAAGCACCACCACCCAGTTGGATAGATTTGAATGTTGAAACAGATTTGGATGTACTTTTACATATTTGTTTTGATGATATCCAAGACACCTTGACTACTTGGGCTATGGTAGTGAGCCCCCGTCAATCGTCATCATCGGCGTCGTACCAATTATCCTCGGAAAGTGCTGATGAACAATCGAGAGCGACCACGCCCGAAGGATGCTTCCAGATCATACCCCTGATACAATCCGTCACCAAAATGTTGGATTCAGTCCGTAATTATACAATGCATCGACATGATCTGTCTGATGCTGCGTTGAGTAAACTAAGACATGCATCCCTCGTTCTATTGGAAGACATGAAGGATCTCGAAAGTCAGAACAGAGAGGATGGAAATGATGAAGAGGGTTACATGTACAAGTCGTCCGATTTTAATCTGTTGGGAAAGGAAAGAATGGCTATCAATGACTATTTAAGAGTGGTGGAGTCTGATGGATTCAATCCTTCACATCGTATCGGAAGTCCCCCTGCAGTCTTCTCTCCTGAGATACAGGCTCTTATGGGTAAAACTTCCATCTTGAGCTTATCAGATGATACAATAGAAAAAGAAACAATCAAAATACCTTTATGGCTTCAAGAAAATTCTTTTCCTGATAATCCAATTGGTAAAGATAAAAAAAAACTTAAGGTTGGACTTCTTAACACTTTTGAAATAGGTAAATGTCATGCTTTGTTTGTTGACAGCCAAGATAAGAATTCAGTGGAACAAATCGATATACCCAATCCAACAGAAAATGAAGATGCCTTTTTAGAATGTTTAGCGCAAGTATTTTTTTTTTTTTTTTTTCAAAAAAAAAAAACTTTTGAGAGGATTTTAACATAATTGTTGATAATAGAGATGGAAGGGTACTTTGTAATACTTATAACAGTATCGTAAAACAATCTAAACGCCCCTTTGGATTCATTTCAAAAATTCATCCTGACACCCGGCGTACTTATAGAGCCGTAGAAAATCTTCGATTCTTTGCTGCGTAAGTTCATTATATTGGTAATATATGTATTAACTTCATCTATCCATTGATTAGAGCGTGTAAATTTAGATTTGAGCTTGTCTTTGACAAATTTGATCCTTCAGAGATAGCTCGTAGGACAGACAAAGGATTGTTTATGACTAAAAACGTAGCCATTACGTTTTGTGATTGTGCCATTCAAGAACTGTTAGAACAAATAGACTCAAAACGACATTAAAGAAATACCTTTTTTTTTTTATAAATATACCAATTATCCAATAAAATACCAAAATTCATTCTTCTCTTTATATTGATCTAACCATTGTTAGTTAATTTCAGAGGATGAAGCATACTAAATACAATGTTTGTTATTAAGTTGGGGGAGGGGGAGGATGCTCCGTTAAATAAAAGACGATTCGTTGTGCTACCAACAGCAGAAGAAATTGCGCCCAATGCAGCCATCCTTTACATTTGTTTATAAATATTTAAACGAGTAAGATGATCAAGATACCCAATCAAAAGAGCAACTACTCCAATCGCGTAAGGAGCAGCCATGAAAGTACCCGACATGATTTTGATGGATGCATTCGAGTCAATATAAGCATCTGAACATAATTTCCGAAACTGCTAAAGGATGCCATTACGATCTGTGGCAGCAGCCCGCAAACACATTCTTATTGTTAGCAGATAAAACATCACAGGCGCCAAGCCCTCCCACCCTCCCCCTTCTCCTCCTCCCAGTTACCAGCAGCCACAAATACAGGGATACCCAAAATAAAAAATAAAAAATAAAAAATAAAAAATAAAAATAAAAATAAAAAAATAAAAAAATAAAAAAATAAAAAAATAAAAAAATAAAAAAATAAAAAAATAAAAAAATAAAAAAATAAAAAAATAAAAAAATAAAAAAAAAAAAAACAAGAGCATCAATAGCGTCATTAAAAAGCTGAAAGAACAGAAGAAGAAATATCACGTGTCACGGTGCCTAACGACATATTTGTTAAAGTAAGTGTGAAAAAAAAAAAGTACAAGGTGCTCGTTCTTTTGTAATAGTAGACATATCAAAAGGGGGGGGGGGGAAATAGAGATAGAAGAGGAAATGAAGGGCAAAGCAAAAAGTGACCAGGTAAGAAAGTCTTGTGGTTATTTAGTAAACATTGCACAGCAATTTTATAATCAACTTTAGACGTGCTAACTGAGTTGTTTAAAGAACAAATAGTAACAAAATTGAAAATAAGAGTATTAAGACGGAATGAGTCTTTTTGTAATCCTTTTATTAACAAAGTGAGGAGAGAATCATGAAAAAAAAAAAAAAAAAGTTATTCTTAAAAAAAAAAAAGATAAAAATTTTCATCCATTAATAGCCGTTTGATTATATTAGATACTTTGAATATCAAAAATAATGAGTTACCGCTTTAGATGACTTGAATAAGTGAATAAGACTTGAGCATGCGCGTACTGTGCTTAGTATCGATTGTACAAGATGATCACGAGCTTCTTTGAAGAGAAGATCTATTTTCTAAGACTAAAAAGTGTAATCTAATTCGATATAATAGCAGAAATACGACACCAACGAAGCGAACCTTTCTAGTCAAACCTAACTTAATTTGACTAATAGCTCATCAATTGGAGAGAGAGAGGGAGAGAGAGAGAGAGATTTTTTGACGTAAGGGCTTTTTTTTTTTTTTTTGAATTCAAAAGGTGGAGTTAAGGTATCTAACTTTTAGCGCATCTTCAGAAGTCATTTAAATTGCACTTTTATATTAAATATAACATTCACCAAAGAATCCTTTAAATTTTATTTTCAATACAAAATCATAGCCCACGTCTTTTTTTTTTTAAAAAAAAAAAAGCATCTTTCGATACTCTAATGTGTTCTCCATCCTAACCTCAACTCCAGCTTTAAGTTTGTCTGCTATAACTTTCGGGTTTTAATAAGTAATAAGTTTATAAAAACCAGGACTGTTAGGGAAGACTTAAAATCGTGTAACTTATTAAATATAACAAACTCAGTAAAATGACTACTGGGGATGCTCAAAGTAGTGTGTGAAACACGTTTATCTTGAAATGAATAAAACTGAAGAAAATAAAGTATACATTTTATAAAACTTTTTTTTTTTATGCTGTACAATTGAATTGACCCAATGGACTAAAAGAAGAAGAGGAGTTGTTTGTATGCACAATATCTTCCATGAATTGATAAGTGCCTTCATTTTCTTCTAAGGATTTGGCCTTCATTTTCTTCAATTTATCATTAGACACGTTTTCAGTTCTTTGTCTTTTCTTGATATTATCTGTCTTCATTGAAAGTGGACGTTTTTCGTGATGTAATTTCAAACTTTTTTTTTTTAAAAAAAAAATGTTAATTATTTTCCCACAGAAAAAAAAAAAAAAAAAAAAAAACTTACTAGAGACCACATGCATTACATAAAGGTAGACCATCTACATCTCTTCGCCAGAGAGGTGTAGTAGAAGTACTACAGTTTGAACATACAGGTTGAATCAAGTTTTCTTCATCTTTTGAATCCTTTCTTAAAGATTGTGGCTTGAAATGTTTTGGTCTTGGCGTATTATGCAGTTTTAAACTATATTAAGGTATTAATAAGAGAAATGATCACAGGAGACTTACTAAAGACCACAAGCATTACACAACAGTTCATCGTCGCCAGATCTTCTCCATAAAGGAGTAGTAGTTGTATTACAGTTGCTACAGATAGGTGCCTTTCCGTCAGCAGGGGAGGTACTGATAGGATTTCTCTTAGTCGGTGTATTCTTCTTGTTGGGTGACAAGGGTGAAGGTGGATGAAATACGGGAGAAGAAGCACGAGAGGCTGGTAGGGACTTTGATTGACAGAGTGCTTTTTCATTGGTATCGTTGAGTATGCTTGACATTGGAGGTGTGTATGGATGATATGCAGGTGGTTGTATCATAGATTGCTGTATTGGTTGTTGGACCAAAGGAAATGAAAAAAAGGGTGAAGTAGGCGTGGACTGAACAAATGGCTGCTGCAAAAAGAGTTCATTTTCTGCAGAGGAAAGTATGAATCTTTCGGCAGATTCGAGTGTTTCCTTGGGTAATGTGGCTAGTATTCTATTATGAAGAGTTCCGATCGGTATAGGAGGCATGGATTCGGCAGAGACATAAAGGGCAGACCCTTCGTTGTAAAACTCTTGTGGGTTACAAGGTAATGAATAATCTTCTATTGGCCAATTTTGATTGACAAAGGAGGGGTCTGTGTGAATCGCCTGTTGTGTCATATCTGTTTCATTCGTAGGATAAATGTAGTTCTTGAAGGTTGGGTTAAGCTCAACCACTTGGCTTTGGGCTTGATCAGAAGCTAGCCTTTCAAGCTTGAGTTGTTGTTCTTGTATAATTTGCTGTGCCTGTTTCTGTTGCTGGAGTTTTAATTTTCTTTTGTATTCAATTTCCTTTTCTTGAACTGTCTTCTTCTTTTTATTAAAGTCAAAATTATCGGGAATCTTGAAAGAAGGTGGGGCTGTCTTTTTCTTTTGGTTGTTGTGTGAATACCACAGTCTCCAAGACAGGTTTTCTAGTCTAGACCCATTCTCAAGTGAATCTTTTACTTTAGTGCAGACTCTCCAAGTTTTTGAAAGATCTTCGGTTGAATCTAGATTTCCAAAAGGTGAGGACTGAGTATTTCCTTTGACTTTTAATATAATAGGTGCCATATGAGCTTTCTTTCTTTTGCTCTCCCTTTTTCTCTTTTCTTTCTTTCTTTTGACAGTAAAAAGAGAAGGGAAAAAGAAAAAATTATTTGTAATGAAAAATTTCTTATATTATAGTGTGTGTGTCTGGCGGAGAAGGAAAAAAACGCAAGGGGCTGTTCTACTTTTCTGCTCACGGTTGAGATAAAATTAGCCAATGAGACGAGACTCGATTATCATCAACCAATACATGTGACGCCATTGAAAAAAATGTAGTGTAACGACTATTTACCCCACGTTTGCTGGTAAAAAGCGGTATATTTCTTTACTATGAATGCTTAATTGGTAATATCAATTATTTTATATTCTTCTTGAGCCTTATGCCAACACTGGTTAGAAATCTTAATTAACTCTAGTTACATTACACTACCATACTGTTTATGATGCCAACATTTCCGCATAATCCTACTTTTTTTTTTTTTTTTTTTTTCCCTGGTAAAAACTGGCTTTAACAGGATTACCGTTGGCTTCTGCCGGGATGCAGCCAAATTTTATATTAAATCTCAGGGTGGACAATTTATTTAGACCTTTATTTTTTGTATTATTATTATCACAAGTAGGAAATAAAGTTGATTGAGAAAGAAAATTTTTTTTTTATTAAATCGGGCCACTACATTTAAGGAGCATAAATGACGCGAAGAGTATTTGTGTTCCCAAGTCCACCCTTCCAACCTTGAACGGCCACAACGGGATCTCCACGTTTGAGTAAACCATATTTCATGGCTTGTTCCATTCCTATTTTTTTTTTTTTTTTTATTAAGTTATTGACTTTTTTTTTTTTTTTTTATATATACCCCATCGAATTCTATCATCCACATCCCCTTGCCATGGTCCATTTTCGGAAGGACTAAAAAGAGCCTGAGTAGAAGAGAGTTGAGAGACGGCAGCCGAAGAAGCCTTTGGATAATGAAAGGGGAAACAACCTCTGTGCAAATGAATCTGTCGTGCGGTTTGAGGATTACGAGTGACGACCACGATAGGAGCCTTTGGCTTATACTTTGAGATCAAACGAGCGGAATTACCCGAAGTAGACAAGACAATGATAATACCTGCGTTTTGTTCACGAGCAGCAGCCACTGCGGCACATGCTACGGTTTCAGTGGTCTCAGTGGGTAGAACAGTAAGATTTCGGAGCTCATTAAAGACTGCAGGATAACATAGGACGGATTCGGCTAATTTACAAATGTCGTGCATTGTTTTCACGGCTTCTACTGGATAGTTTCCTTTGGCTGTTTCTCCTGAAAGCATAACAGAATCTGCCCCATCCAGAACAGCATTGGCTACATCAGACACTTCAGCACGTGTAGGTCTGGGGTTGTACTAGAACAACTATAAGTAAAATGTTTTTTTTTTTTTTTTTAAAAAAAAAATTAAAATCTTACAGTCATTGACTCTAACATTTGTGTTGCACTATAATTTTCTTTAGAACATTACGTTCTTTTGTGTTGTGATACTTACCAGATAACAGGTTTACCGGCCAGATTACATTTAGTAATCATCATCTTTTGAGCAATAAAGACACGTTCAAGAGGAATTTCAATGCCCATATCCTTTGATTAAAGTTAGTTTCTCTCACTCTCTGTGTGTATATATGGTTCTTTAAAGTGGGAGGGGGGGGACTTACACCACGCGCAACCATCACACCATCTGTCTCTGAAAGAATATCATCAAAGTTTTCAACGCCTTGATGGTTTTCAATTTTTGAAATAATTTTTATATGTCTTCCATCATGACCAAGAACCTTGCGAATATCACGAACATCTTGACCTCGGCGTACAAACGAAGCAAAGACAAAATCTACCTTTTGTTCAACACCAAATCTCAAGTCAGTCTTGTCCTTTTCTGAAAGAGCAGGAAGATCCACATCCGTATTTGGAAGATTGACACCCTTATGAGAAGACAATTTACCATTGTTCTTTGCAACCACGCGTACATTATCCTTGTTTACTTCCAATACTTCAAAGGAAAGTACACCGTCATCAATAAAGATGGTTTTTCCTACTTCAATCACTTTGGGCAAGTTTTTATAGTCAATGTAGATGACTTGATCATCTCCTTCTTCTGCATATTGATCATCCACACTAAAAGTCATTTCATGACCTATACTAACCGGAATCTTTTTCAAGCGTTAAAATGAATGTCCTTGAATATTCTCGTCTTACCTCAGCGTTATCCTTCATGTTACCCGTACGAATTTCGGGTCCCTTGTTATCAAGTGCAATGGCTACAGGACGACCGGGATAGACTAGAAAATGAATGGAAATAAGATTCAAAATATACAAGTTTACAAGCTTACGTTCTACACTTTTACGAGTGTTATCGATGACAGATTGATGATACTGTACGTTTTTTTTTTTTTTTTTTTTTTTTTTTTCGTGAAACAGGTGAGTAATCCTCTCTCTCTCTCTCTCTCTTTCTTTGAATCTGGACCCTTTTTCCGTATTCTTTTTTTTTTTTTAACTTACTTCATGAGAACCATGAGAAAAGTTCATACGAACAACATTTAAACCAGCATTTCGAAGTTGAGTAATAGTTTCAACACTATTGGTTTTAGGGCCTATAATAACTCGTTGAGCTTAACACGCGAAATTTCAAAATCTCACTAACCAATCGTTCCGATAATAGAGCTTTTACGACCATGAGTTGGTTCAACATCAACGTTCATTTGGGAAACCCATTGGATGTTTGAGGTAATATCAACTGGATGAATAGGAGCCATTAAAATAATTAAAAATAAAGAAAAATAAAAGGAGATTATTACCTTTTTATATATTCTGCAAACGTAAACAAAATAAGGTTATTACTAAGGGAGGTAATCCCTATCGTCAATACTGGGAACACAAAGCGTTTAACGTTTATTTACAAAATTGAACAAGATAATTCCCATACAGGCTAGTTTATTGACATGAGTTTTTCATTTCTATCAAGAAAAGATTGATTGGTTTGTTCATAAAGAATACTTTCCACATGATCTTTACGTTCCTTCAAGGACTGGACCCAAAAAAAAAAAAAATAAGCTCAGCATGAAAAATAATAAAAAAAAAAAATAAACAAAACTTACATCAAATGTAGAGAAGGAGCGAGACAACATATCTTGGTGCCTTTGGAGTTGTTTTGTTAGTTCCTTATTTGCTCTTTCAATTTCTTGTATTTTGGATTTTAGTTGGTCAATGCTTCGACTCTTATCATCAAGATCTTTCCTTAGCTCATAATTTAATCTCTGGAGCATTTCTTCGGTTTTCGAAGACTTTTGTAATTTTTAGAAAATTGTTTATAAATTTAAAGTACCTCTGTGTCTTTACGGGTTCGATCCAAGAGTCTATTCAAAATCTCGTTTTGATCATTGGCTGATACCCATTTATGCTTTAAAGCGCGATAAGCTATCATTTGATCTCTATGCTTGTTTTCTAAATAAAGCGCTTTGTCTTTCCATTTATCATTAGAATGTTTCTTTTGCTATACATAAACAGTTTATTTCTCTTCTTTTCTCTTCTCTTCTCTTCTCTTCTCTTCTTACTTCTTCCGCCTTTCTTTTGTTAAGCGAATCTCTTAGATCCAATATCTGTTCATCTTTTACTTTTAACTCCTGTGCAACTAAATACAATTGGTACTTAACTTCTTTCATTTCTTCTTGCATGTGTGTTTTTTTTTTAAGCATCGTTTCTTCTTGTGCCTCACAATCTCTTTGTAAAGTAGCAATTTCTACGTCTCTTTCTTTAACGATGACCGTAAATTCTTCAAACTGTTGTTTGAGTCTTTCTTGATAATTTGTTTTCACTTGATCTGCCTTTTCAAGAGCACCATCTAATTTTGCCATCAATTCCTTGTTGGCATCGTCCTTTCCTTTCAACTGTTGCTGTGTTTTCATAATATGTTCATCCAATGCTTCTATGTCTTCACCATATGATTTCTTGATATTCTTCAATTCTTGTTTTAGTATCAATATGCTTTGGTTTCTTTCTTGAATAGTGTGTTTTAGAGACTTGATATTTTCATCTTTTGCACTCTTGTTCTTTTCTTCAAAATGAGATAAAAGCTGTTAAAAAAAAAACAATTTTTTTCTCTCGTTTCAGTTTATTGTTGTAAACATAGAACAAAGGCTACAGATCAAAAAACAGCAACAAACCTTATAGATTTCATCTTCCAGTGCAGTCACCTCTTGTTCTCGATTTTGAACTTCCATCAAAAGAACCTGGTTTTCTTCTCTTAATCGTTCCATTGTCTCTATCAGGTCATCACGCTGAGCGATATCCAGATTAATTTGATCCACCGCCTTGATTAATTCATTTTGCTGTGTGGTAGCATCCTTTGTAAGTATTTCAACTGTCTTGTCATGTTGAGCAATCTGATCCATTAGCTTTTCAACTTGCGTGGCCTTTTGCTTGAGTTGATATTTGATTTGATTCACTCTTTTATCTTGTTCATTCTTGAACTCTTCAAGTTGACTTTCTCTTTGTTTGATTTCATTCATGAGCGCATCGTTTCCAACTGTTTTTATTCTCAATTCCTATAAACATGTATTCAGAATTGGACACACACACACACACACACACACACACACACACACACACACACACACACACACACATACATAATAATAATAATAATAATAATAATAATAAAAAAAAAATAAAAACTCTCCATTTACTTACTTGTTCCAATCTCTTGACTTTGTTCCCCAAAGTAAGATCTTCCTGTTTATAAAAACTCAACTTTGATTGAAGCTCTTGTATAGTCAATTTGGTCTTTAATTCACTTTCACTATGATCTTGTCGTGCCAAATCCAAGGCAGAGCGTAAACGATCGTTTTCAGTAGATAGAACCGTCATTTTCTTATCAAATTTTTCATTTTCTTGTTGGTATCTTTCTACTTCGCCAATTGCCCTTTCCAATTGATTCTTTTCTTCTAGAGACATTCCATGTTGCTTTGAACAGGGCTTGCTGACAATATCAAGTGTCGCGTCCAACTCCAATAAAAGCGTCTTGTATCTTTTCAATTCTTGTCCAAGTCTTTGCTTGGTCACTTTTAAATCTACATTCTATTCAATCTATTAGTATACACAGCAATATACCAAAAAATACCTTGTTTACCTCCTTTAGAGTGCTTTCAAGATTAGAAGGTGACAAGTCTTGTAAACGGGTTTCCAAAAAGTAAATCTTTAACCTCAAATCGAAATTTTCCTTTTTCAGCGTATCCACTGCCTAAACAAAAAAAAAAAAAAAAAAAAAAAAAAAAAAAACATGTTTATTGTCTTTTTGTTGTTCATTGTTCTTTATACAACTTACGTGCTCTTGATGTTTTAAGGGATTAGAAAAAAAATTCTTCTTGTATCTTTCATCTAAACATTTTTTGTTTTTTTCAGAAGATAATGATTCTGTAGATCCAACTTCTTCAAATAAAGACACATTGGTGGTTGAGAACAAATCGTCTTCCATTTTTTCAAAAAAAAAAAAAAAAAAAAAAAAAAAGAAGAAGAAAAGATATGTGTATGAATATTTTTATATATAGAAAGATTCAAAAAAGGAAGAGTATTTTTGTTTTTTTGTTTTTAGAAAGAAATGACTACAGCAACAGCTCTTTGAGGGATTCTGTCCTTTTCTTCCTTGTTTGCAGTGGTGCGAATAGTAAACAACAAATCACTTCTATCAGAGTTGAGATAAACAGGCAATTCAACCGTATTTTCATTTTCTTCTTTTTGATCTTTTCTGATCCATCGAATAGTAGTCTTTGGTAATTTTGTACTGGGCTCAGATGTCAAACAAATCTCGCTTTCTCTCCATTCACCACCTTCAATCTTCATGCCATGAATATTATATCCTAATGACTCCATCTTTTTACATTCTCCAATATCCACATCTAAAACCAATTCTTCCAGGGACCACTTGTATCGTTGAGCAGTGGCTTGTCTCGTGGCTAACACATAGGCTTCAGGTGTAAACAAGCTTCCGATAGCAATATCCACTTCTTCAAAAGTTTGTTCTTGAGCAATCGCTTCTACTTGTGCCAAACGGGCCTTGAGATCCGCAAGCCAGGCATTGAGTGAGATCGCCTTGGGCACCTTATAACGCTTCCAGTGATCAGGAATCAAACCCTTGTTCAACCAGCTCATCAATTGTCTTAAGTGGTTTGTTTGTTTCAATTCTCCTGCACACACCTTTTGAAGCGAGTCTAAATCTTCGCGAATTACACGCAGCAAGTTGCGAGCAATTTGGTTTTCACGTTCAAAGAATCTGAACAGGGGGTCCATAATGCCTTGACTATCACGTTTCATGGTCTTGATAGTTGAGGGCAGAAGGGTAAGCCAGTTGGTAATAGAGGCACTAAGTGCACGCATCCAGGCTGGTTGGCTAGAATTGCTCTGAGTCGATGCGTCCGCCTTTTGTCCAGTGCTTTCTTGAGAATAGGCCGCTTCGTCATCATCGCTCAAGCTCTTCATCTTACGCACCTTGTTCAACATTTGGTTACCCTTGGATGTCAAGAGCACACGTTCGGCATTACCAGGCAATCCAAGCCAGGTAGGTGGCTCACGATCGGGTAGCTTGTTTGCCCACTCGAGGAACTGCTCAATCTTGGTTCCATCAGGTACGGCCAATGACTGTTCGTTTTCTCCATTGCCCTTGACCACCTGGAAGTCAATATCGTAACATTCAGGTGTAAAGAGCGTGTTGACAAAGGAGTCCAAAAGACGTTGATCGTATTCGTTATCAATTCTACCACCATAGATAGATTGTTTCAGTAAAGAACGAATAGCATCCCATGGAATCTTCTCGGGCGAAATGTTGGCTCTACCCGCAGAGGCCGTGTCGAGCCATTTGTCAATGGTGTTGAAAGCACTGTCTTGATCAGAGTCGTTGAACTCGTAAACCTTGGTCCAACCCAATGGAACATAACGCAAACGTTCTTGAACAACGGCATGTAGCCAGGCCAACATAAAGTAAAGACGGGCACGCTCGGTCGGTCCACGCGATAATCGTGAGGGTGGGATACTACGGAGTGATTCTTGCAGATTCGCCTTGATACCTGGGGGTGGTTCAAACATCAACACACGAGACATACGCAGTAAATTCACTGGCACTTTGGGGTTGGTTTCCATGGTCAAGAACAAACGGAAGTTGCGATGGGGTTTCATACTGTGTAGTTTCTTTTCAAGTTGACCGAGCCATGAAGGAGCCAAATGGACGTTCTTAAGCATGACCCAGGTACCTGTCTTGATAGCAGATGAGATAGCTTGGTCAGCCAGTCCAAAACCTTCGGCAGAACCCATGGCCACAGATGTACAACGGTTGTTGGTTTCAGAAACCAAATTGTCCACACGGTAACTGGCATCGTAACCAGGAACAGAACACAAGGCCAGAGGCGTAGAGCTACCTACTTCGTCAATCACAATTTGTTGCAAGTTCAATTCTCCTGTGTTCATGAATTCACCGTCAAATATTTCAGCGGCAAATATACTTGTAGCAGGCAGCAATCGATCAGGTCTAAAGCATTTAACAATTAACATCTTGCGAAGAGCATCGAGAATGGCTAGCAATAGCAAAATTAATATAAAAAATTTAAGTGAGTTCTTTTTGTTTTGTTTTGTGTTTTTTTTTTTTTTTTTTTTTTTTTTTTTTTTTTTTTTTTTTTTTTTTTTTGCTTACGATTTGATCCAGCACCATCCCAACATAAAGGAACCACCTTTTCAGGTAAATGATTATTCATAAACTCTGTCCATTCACCTTCGTTTCCAGAAATATGATCCAACAAATGACTAAAGCATTTGAGTCCAGAAAATTCCTTGATACGTTGAGCAGTTTCGTCAGAAATGAAGCTTGGTAAGTTCAAACTGGCTGCAGTCACATTTGATCCTACAACAGCATCACCACCACTGACCAAGAAGTCAAACTCGGTTTCATCCATGTTTTCTTGTGTACCGCGCATACGAATTTGACAAAGCAATACAGCATACATTGGGTAATCTTCGTGAACTAAAGAGCGAGAGGCTCGCTTATAAGCAGCAGAGAATAAATCACTCGACAGAATGCTTAGACGACTATCGGGATCAGTGATATCCTTCAAGTTGGGATTCGAATGGATGACATATTCAAAGATTTCATAGAAGAAATCAAGCGAGAATTGATAAAAGTGATTAACCAAGTTGAGTTGTTCCATAGCAAAGAAAATAGAACTACAAGCATGGGCCAGGGGTGTATAAATCGCTGTGGTTTGCTCCACTTCTTGCATAATCGTGTTTGTTTCATCCACTTTACGTGTGATTTCGGCAGCTTCCTTTTTGAGTGTTTCCAATGTGTCAATCACTTTATCGTCGTCCAAAATGTTACCCTTGGATTCATTCAAAGCTTGTAATAATGACTTTTCGAGGTGACGAAGCTTGAGTTGGAATTCTCCTTGAAGCTTGATCAGATCCGTACGCTTTTGATCCACATCTGGACGCTCGGCCTTTAAGACCTTATTTAAACATTGACTTTGCAAACTGCCACGAGTGACAGTAAAGTTAACAAACGTGACACGAGAGCAAATATCAGGAGCAAAGTTGACTGAAGGATCACGCGTAGAGAGGAAGAGAGTAAATGCGGGCGAGAAATCGATATCTTGGTTACCTAATCGAATCAAAACACGACCACCCGTACGACGAAGCTCCTTGTTGAGCACAGGGTTCAGGATAGGGTCAAGATGCTCCACATCTTGAATCAAAATTGGGTTACCAAAACGTAAAGCACTTTCGAGGTTTTTGATAAAGGAGTCGTCCAAGAAACTGGTGACAGTAATCTTGCGGTCCTTATATTCGTTGATCAAGAAATTGGTGGCTTGTCCTGAAGGATCAATGATCAGAGGGTATCTGTCATATCTCTTGAGCATAATAGCATTTTCAATACAAAGCTGGTCTGCTGGGAGTGAGTTGGCTTGCCATGAGAGACGATCATCAGCAGAAGAAAGGTATTCGGTCAAGGACACTTCGTGCTTGAATTGAATGTTGGCTGCCATCAAGTGGTCCATCCATTTTTGAATAAGAATGTCACGGTATTGTTGGTCAAAGTAACCACCGTAGGCCATAAAGGCAGCAGCCAAAAGAACATCTCCCACAATAGTACCCATTTGGCTTTCAAACGCTTGACTGGCAAACTCCCAACGCACCTTTTCAGATGACAAGGAGCTGAGAAGAGTGATACTACGATCGACTTTGAATTTGACGCGCTCCATCTCAGCCTTAATGATTTGGGTTTCTCCTACGAGTTCTGCATATTCATCTCTGTAACGTCGAATACTAATTTCGAGATCAGAAATAAGAGTGTCCATCTCAACAGCTTGTTGTTGGGTTTCTTCCGAACTTCTTTGCAATTGGTTCAATTCTTCACGAAGAGGGCCTACACGATCCAAGATGGAAGAGAAGTTACATTGAGCAGTAACCCACTTAAACAAGGGACCACATGCTTTAGAAGCACGGTTCACCATGTCAAATTCAAAGCTAGGATTGTTGAGGAAGTTTTTGTTCATGTAATCACGCAACTGCTTGGTAATTTGTGCTTCTGTATTGTAGTTGACAATACTAGAGATGAAATCATCACGACGAATGATACCTTGTACCGTCTTCCAACTGTCAATCTTGTGCCCAAGCATAGTACAGACAGATTCCATAGTCAACTTAACAGCCTCAGGAGGGTTACTCATTGATCTTACTTCCGTAAGATGCTGTCTCTTAATACTTCTTACACTCATCTCAGCTTCCTTCACTGCAGGTTCAGCATTAGCCAAATCGTGATCTACTTCTACACGACGTTTTTCAATTTCCTATTTTTATGTTTTTAGTCAATCACTTTTTGTATTGTTCTCTTACCTTTGTTTGGATCTTCAAATTGTTTTTGATGATCAAAGAATCGGCCTTTTTGCGTTCGGCTTCCTTCTCATCTTCCACCATCTGCTTAATCTTCTCATTGGCTTGGTTCTGCTTCAATTCAAGTTGTCCCTTCTTGATAGCAAGACTCTTTCTGAGTTCTTCTACCTTTATCACAGTGTCCTTCAGTTTTTCAAGACCCACGTTAAGATGGCGTTGTTGTTCTTCCAAATCTTCACGCTTTTCATTGTAAAGACGCACGTAGTGTGAGATAAAGTCCAAGAAATGACGGGGCGTAGCATAATTGTGGCGACCTTGACGCTTACTAAGCTTAGCATTGATTTCATACAGGGATTGATGCACGTAAACGAGAGCATTTACCACCGCTTCACGATGACTAGGGGGGATAGGTAAATTGCGGTAGGTGATGGGGAAGTTCATGGGTGCAGCAAAGTTAGGCATGTCAAGATCCAACGTCTTTGTGAACTCCATACCCACTTGATAAAAGGCTTGATCAGGCCAGTCACCAAACCAATCGAGAACACAACGATTGAACAGGGCGGGCGAAGTAGCTGCACGGGAGGCAAGACCACCTTCTGGAGGATTCATTGTAAACACGACGTGAAGATTACGCATCACTTGTTGAGTAAACCACTTGTAGAGTTCTTCGTTCGAGTCAAGCATCAGTCCATCACGCTGAGCACCTTCCTTACAGCCTGTCATAAGAGAAGCGTATTCGTCTCCTTCAAACAGACCAGGGACCTCAGCGTTAGCCAACAGTGTATTCATTCGTTCAAGGAAACCAGAGTCAAGCACGTTGGATTCGTCCATAATGAAACAAATTTTCTCACCCTTACAACCGGCACGACGAAGGACAGTACGCAAGTCATCGTCAAAATCAGCGCCTGTATACTTATTGTGCACCTTCACCTGGAACACACTCAAGCCGTTCATCCAAGCAACAAATCTGGATAGTGTCGTCTTACCCGAGCCACTCACACCAATAAGCAACAAATGACCTTGAGGTTGTCTAAACACACGATCAATACGAAGGACGTGTTCGAGTACATCGTTAAAGAGAACCAACGCCACATCCAATTCTTCCTCATAAAACACCTTAAGACGAGCCTTTGCAAAATCTCGCAATTGTTCTCGCTTGACAGGAACATAGTGTTTCGAAAGCCAGTTGGAGAATAAGATGGGTCTTTCCAATGCCTCTTCGACATTGATCGAAGGGAAATGCTTGGCGGCAATGGAGTTGATCATATCGTCGGTCCATTTACGTTCATCTTCGTCTACCAAACGATCTTGGAAAAGACGTAAGGCTTCGTGAGCCCAGATACGCACAAGTCCTTCTACAGTCAATGTTTCCAATGGCTTGATTGCTTCGTAAATACCACGGATCCAACGTGTCAATTCACGAGGCGAATAAATATAATGGGCTTGGATATCTGGTGTAAATCTCCTTTGAGAGGCTAAGTAGAGTTCGACCATAGCACCTGTCAGGGCTTCAGCATAACCGCGGAGGTTAGGAACCACCTTGAGCATAGCACGTGTGAATGTACCGTAAATTTGCATAAGAGAGAGCTGACCGGCATAATCTACCATCACCAGAGGTGCATGACGAAGGAAACGGTGAGAAAGTGGCACACGACCAGGATCCGTAGGTGGATTACATGCACCCACAAATTGAATGCGTTCCAAAGTGACCCATGATTTGTCTGACGTTCTCCAGAAACCATTGTATTCGACAAGTTGTCTGAGGAAAGAGATAACACGCTGTGTATGGTACTTGTCTGTGGCTGGCAAGTTGATTTCATCACAAAAGACGACAAGCCATCGACCGATATTAATAGGCGACAAAACAACACCATTGGGTGTCTTTCTGTATTCACAATGTTGTTCAAAGGTCTTGAGAACCAATTCAGGATTGGTTGCACTTGAAAAATTAAGGCCAACCACCTCCATGTCAGGAAGTTTTCTAAGCGCACTGAATAAGGTCATTGTCTTACCAGAACCAGGGGGACCACACAAAATCAAAGGCTTATGTTCGGATAACCAAGAGTACAACACTTCTTCATGACGAATCGTATCAACGGTTGGAATAATCATGTCTGCGTCAGAGACTTTGTGCGTTTCAATTTCAATCACAGGCACCTTGGATTCCCAAGGCACCCATTGGCCATTGGTGACAGAAATATCATAATCAATGATAGTATGACCTTCTGTCAATGGGGGAAGTTCATAGGTGGTCACACCACGAACAAAGTCACCAAGGACTGCACGAAGATCAAGCTTAGCATCACCAGAGAAACTCCAGATAACAGAGTAAATGATACGCTTGTTGATATAGCCTTCCAAATGATCACCTGTCATGGGGAAATCGGGATGTTGAGAGTTGTATTCCAAGACATTTCTTACAGTCTTGTTCAAGAGTGAAAAGAAGGTAGAAAGAACACGCATACGTGTAAAGTCCATAATGTGCTCAAGTGTAGCGGCGTAATCCAAACATTTGGCAACGAGACAGTTTTCGTCTGAAAGATCAGGAGCCATTACATCGGCAATAGAACGTTGAGTATGCAAATTGGGCGAGATACCATCTTCAACAGCTGCTGTTCCACCATTTCCGGCTGCTGCACTGTTTTCGGCACGACGACGAGAAACAGCGCCTTCTTCTTCAACTTCGTCCATAGGGACATGGCGAAGAGTTTCAAGATAGTTGGTAAAGACCATGGGCAAGGTGATAATATCTTCACTAAACCAGACCATACCACAACGAGAGACAGTAGCCAAAGTAGCGTATTTAAGTGTTTCGACTTCAAACATAATACGAACATTAGGTGGCAAGTTGAGACGTTCACCATTGGGCAAAGTGAGGAGACGATTATCATCAAGCACAGAGTTCAAGTTTTCTACCCATTCTGGATCAACATCACCATCAAAGATAATCCAGTGACGCTTTTGGCTCTCACCACGAACATTGTCAACAATCTTACGGAGGATATGAGTAAAGAGACCATCGGTCCATTCACGCGTAGTGGGATCCAAGGTACCATACAATGCATCCTTATGAATTGCCTTGGGATCAATAGTATAAGCGATACCTTCTACACCTTCAACGCGCTCCAGAGCAGTCAGCAAGACCTTCCAGGCTGTAGATTTACCTGCACCTGAAGGACCTACCATCATGAGACCGTGATGGATGTTTTGAATTTGGTACAACTGAATGACCTTATCCATCCAAGCATCTCCTGCCACGAAACGACGTTCGTCACACACCTTGCGCAATTCTTCCTTGAGACGATCAAGATTAACAGGTGCGTAATGAACACCAGGAAAGACGTCAGCGAGCAAACTGGTTAAGAGAGGAATATCGTCAGCAACCAACTTGGGCTCGACAGTTTCGCGGATACTGGAAATCAACAATTGTTGTTCAGGTACTGGTTCAGAGATCTTTGCATATTCTGTCTCATCCACCTCACCCTTTTCCATGTCTTCACGAAGCTGAGCCAGTCGATCACGCTTCAAATTACCCGCGCTCACCAACACACTCTTGAGAGCACGCAAACCGAAATCATAGTGAGATTGGGGTGACAGTTGTTCGGCACACAAGTTGAACAAGGGAACCACCTTGGAAGCTAAGATTTCAGCAGTACGGAAACCTTGAGAATACAACATGACTTGGGCAATCAATTCTCGATCAGGCTTAGTCATGGCCATACTTCTAAACAGTTTCTTCAAGTTATCAGGAAGATTGGAACGACCAGCATAACCAGGATTCATGGTAATGAAAATACCAGTGTCTGTGTTCACACGCACATTTCGACCTACCAACTCAACTTCATGGGCGGGATTCTTAGTAGCTTCCTTAAGACCCAATTGAATGGTCTGTACTTGCTGAGAAACGGCGGACAAGATACGTTCTTCAAGACGATTGAATTCATCGAAACAACCCCAAGCACCTACTTGACAAAGACCGATAAAGATACGACCCATAGCTTGGAAATCGAATGTTTCATCACAGCAAAAGACAAGAACAAAACGACCCAATTGTACACCCAAAGCTTTGACAGATTCTGTCTTACCGGTACCGGCAGGTCCAAAAGGTGAACCACCAAGACGTTGTTCTAAAGCTTGAGTTAAGGTTAGGTAACAACGATCTGTTAAGGGAGTTTGGACAAGACGATCAACCACACCAAGATATTCGTAACCATAATAGTTGTGTGCGTTGGCCATGTTGATACTCAAACGGTGAATGGGGTTTTCAACAGAGTGGTTAAAGTAGAATCGCATGTGGTAAAGCCAGTTAAAGTCTCTAGGAGATGAAATGTTATCGGCAACCAATTGACGAGTGACATCACGTTGGTGGACAAGTTCTGTCACCAAGTGTTCACATTTTCTTCTCTTGATCACCTTCAAATCAAGCAAGACAGCATCAGCCAAGATGTTCAAATTTCTTTCAATCAAGCTGACTGCGTGGGTCATGGGCGTTTGATCTCCGTTGCTAGCTTCATCAATGGTAGTGAGTGCCTTGTCAACAGACTGGGTCCAAATGATTTGAGCAGCTAAAACGACTAACTGAGCAGGATATCTGTCGATCCATTCCATAAAGTCGGGCGAATTCATCTCTTCAGCATTGTAAATATTTTCAAGTTCAGTGACAGCGTCGGTCAAGAGAAGAGCGAGAGAAACACGCATTTCATTTTCCAATAAAGTCAACCAATCGTTAATTCTTGGGTTTTCCTTGATTGAGACGGGTGTCTTGAATACAACCTCTTCACCTTCTTTAGAAGCCATACCAATGATGGCAGTTTGTTCTTCATCCAGCATGATGTTGGAAATACCAGCAAACATCTTTTTAAAGTGTTTTTGAATACGCAAGATATCTTTACTGTTACCGATAATTTCAAGTAAATCTTCATCACCGACAAAATAGAAACGGGGGAAAGAAGAACGCTCTCTTTCGAGGTATTCACCCAAAGCCTTTTGAATCTTGCTCAAAAGTTCAGCAAGACGTTCAAGTGATTTCTGAATGTTGGTAATATTGAGTACATCCAAGACAAAGGGGGATTTGTAGACCTTCTTCATGACAGTCAAGAATTCAGTATTGATACTTGTAAAACGTTGGGTTTCGACAGGAAGTAAATGCTTAATATCCACACTACCACTAAAGATACCTTCAAGATACACCCATTGACGTTGAACATCGATCCAAACATCAAATAAAACATGAATACGGTTCAGTTTATCTTCCCATGAGGAAGCATCTTCTTCAAATACTTTATAGTAGGGAGAGAGCTTCATGGCAGTGAGAGAATTGAGATGTTCGCTTGACTTGGTGAACAAATCATCCCATCCACGGATAAGACGACATCTGTTTTGATAATTGACCAAGTCCAAGACATAACCTGTCCATGTTTCCTTGATTTGCTTCAAGAATTCTTCAAGCGCCATTTCACCTTGAGCTTGCATAATCACATCTCTTACAACAGTTTCGTTGCGCTTAAGATCAAGATCCCACAAGTGACCAATGGTCATTTCAGAAAGCGTAAAGCGGTTTTCGACGCGAAGAGATTTGAAGATTTGACGCCAGTGACGTTCACGAAGTGCTTCGGATTTCAAATCTCCTACGAGAGGATTGACACGCAAGAGTTGACGGAGCATATCTTGCATATATTCATAAGCAGCATATTGACGCATACGGTTGGGCATTTCTTTAGTGGAGTTGACCAGTTCATCAATACTTTGACGCACCTTACGAGGAACAACAGAGGTCCAGGGTGTGTCACGGATTTCGTTAAGAGATTGCCAGACGCGAGCAAGTGCAGTCCATACAGACTTGAGATCACGAAGTTCTTCAAGCACAGGATCCAAACGGGCTTCAGATGTTTGTTCCAAATCCAAAGCTTCCTTGGCACGACACACCATGTCATATTCTTCCTTTAAGCGCGTAACACGGCCTTCAAAGATAGAGAGCGTATTGGTAGCAATATCTGGCTTGATATCACCTTGCACAGGCTTGGTCTTTTCCCACTCTGTACAAATGTCCCGAATCTTTTGTTCGACCACCTTGTCTTCAGCAACAATCTTCATTTGCAAGCCAGCTACTTGCTCCTGAATAGCATTGTTCTTTCTGCTCAAGATTTCATTGAAGGCGCTCCATTCACCGTCTATTTGATCAACATAAACCCAATCTGCAGGAAATTGGAAACGTTGACGTTCTAGAGTCTTTTGTCCTTGTCTAAAGAGCTCAACATCCAGAGTCCATTTGGCAACCTTACGCTTCAAGTCTTGAACGAATGTGATGAATGTAACAGCTTCACCGGTGGAATTGCTCTCGATGGATTGCTGTTCGAGTTCGTAACGAGCTTTGGAGACTGAGGTATGGAAGTCCTTAACGGAAGTTCCCAAAAGAGAACCAAACTTGTTCAAGATTTCACGTTGCCATTGGTCGTACTTCTGGTTCACTTTACTTTGTACTTGTTCATAGTCAATCACAAGAGGACCAAAGGATTGTTCGGTTTCAGAGTTGTCAAATGTGGCTCTAGCCTTCTTGATTTCTAACAAAATTTGTTGCCATTTTCCAAGATCGTCTTCAAGAATAGAAAAGACGTGGCTGGATTCCAAATCCCATAAGGATTGGTATTGTAACCAGATGTTGACATAATCAGATACTTGGCGAATTTTGTCTTCAACGATTTGGTAAGCGTATTCAAGAGAGTTATCGCCCATACGTGTTAACAAACTAGCATATGTCTTTTCAACAGTTGGGTTGTCCCTAACGCTAAGACCCCCTTCATAACGAGAACTTTGAATACGAGGAAGATGGCAGACAACAGCCAACCAGTCGTGAAGTTGGAACCACCAGCTAGTTCTGGCTTGTTCAATAGGGGGATCAAGGTACATGACTTGGTTACGGATACGAACTTCGTGGACAAGAACTTGAAGAGCAGGCTTCACATCAGAAAGCTTTTGAATTGCAGCTTCTTCAACAGGAGCAATACTGTCACGATGAGCACCAGTCTTTCTCTTACGTCTTGTCTTGGATATGCTTGGTTCGGGCATAACAGCTTCTTCGTTAATTCCCATAAATGCGTTAGTCCAGGCCTTGATAGATTGTTGTAAACGAGAAATCAAGACGGTTTCAATGCGCTTATCTAATCCACCAGCCCATTGATCAAGATTGGAGTAGTTTTCAAGATTCAATCGATCAATCTAAAGCACAGTTGTTAATAAAGGAAGAAGATACACAATTCAACTTACAATTTTTTGAATGCGGCCAAGAGTATCTTCAAACTTCTCAGCTTGGTATGGACAAGCCTTCATTTCTTCAACTCCCTTTGTGATATCGTCATAGTATCCAATCAAATCATCCACTTTGTCTTGGAATACAGAAACCACGTTAGCAAATTCACGAACAAACATGACATGTCTGTTTTCTCTAGCATCCAAGGGAGTACCGGTGAGATAAGATAATGGACGGTGATGGGCATCATAAGTGTTGACAAAATAGTCCCAGCGCAAGTTGATACCCTTTGTAATCATATTGTGAACTTCATTTCGGTAACCAGCAACAAGAGTAGAGATTTCTGGGTTGCGGTTTACTTTATGGACGGTTTGAGAGAATGTTCGGACGGTTTCCATTAAACTAACAGCAAAGGGGTAGACACGCTTGGCATCCTTTGCAACGTTGGAAATGGTATGTGGCACTTGAAAGTTCAACCACAACAAGTTTCTGACTTCTTTGAATAAGGCAATGATCTGTCCGTCAAAGTTTACGCCCAAGATGAGTGCATTCTTTTGTACACGATTACGTGAAATTTCAAAAATACGGCCGGAAACTGACAAATCACGCTTGGTAATTTCTTGTAACCAATTTTCATAGATGAGCTTTGTATCCAACTTCTTACGGAAACTGCTACTCTCGATTTGAAGCTTTTGTCCTTCGGCGTAGAGCTCCCAGCCTTTACCAAGAACGTCTTCCACACGCTTCATATAGAGGGACAATTGTCTATCAATTTGACGAGCCCAAATAATGGCACCTGAAATAGGAGGAAGATCACGAAGTTGAGCCATATGGTATGCTTCAGAATTTCTGTATTGCATTTTGAACTTATCGTGCAACTTATTGATATCTTCTTTCACGCTATCAATAAGCTGTGTTTGGTATTCTTGAATAGCACCACGAATCTTGGGTCGGACAAATAATGCATTGAACTTTGAAAAGACTCTAAACATTTCATTGGCGCTTTTGGCTGTGCCCAAACGATCACGCAAACGAGCAATGATTTGATTTTCAACGCGAGAAACTCTTTCATTGTAAGCAGTTTCAGCTTGAACCCAGATCTCAGTCCCCTCTAAAAAAAAAAGTTAGAATTTGTAAAGATTTTCGACACAAAGGCACACTTTACCAGGAGAAACATCAAGAACATCAATGTTCTTTACACTTTCGTATGCTAACTTAACTTCTTCAACAGCATTAACATCACTGATACTAACGCTTTCTTCTTCTTCAACAACGCTTTTTACTTGTCCGTCTACAACAACAGTAGCTTTCTTAGCACGAGGACTAGTCATCACACGTACGATGGTTTGATGCAACTGTTCATGTTGCTTTCTGAAAGCACGTACAAAATTGACTCTTTCTTGGAGCTTTGCGTGTGCTGGATTGATTTTGATAGGTAAAAACTTTTCAGATCGTTTACGAGTAACGTCACGGGCGACATTAGTAAACTCTTTGATCAAATCGTCCCAAGTGTGAAATACAGATTCTGCTCCAGATGTGGTACGCTCAAAGTCTTCGTACTCCATGTACATCATACGCCGACTGCCAAGTACTTTCAAGAGTTGATCATTAAGATCCTTTGAAATAGCTTCTACTAAAGGAAGAGCACGACGAATAGGATAAGGTCTATTTTACAATCAGTTTTGGTTTTCTTATTTTTTATGGAGGGAGCTTAGTCTTACGAAAGCTTCAATTTCTTGTTGAGATGTCCAAAGATTTGGTTCAAAGAGTCCCTGATTTTATCGAGATCAGTGGCTGAGAGTAGTTCGTTGAGGGGGAAGTCTTTCATCAACTGGTTGTATTTATGAACTATAAAACGCAGAGGGTGGAGGTTAAAGCTCAAAATCTTTTAAATCAACTAAAAAAAAAGTACCTCGTTCCATTCCTTCTTTCAAACCAGTATCAGCAATGAAACTTACAGTCGCATGGAAACGTTTAGCATGTTTCAAAATGTCAAGCGTTAAGGCTATATGAACCAAAGTTAGAGATGCATATTATATCATATTTCCTTTGTCAAAATTTACTAATTTGATCACTCTTAAGTTGTTCATCTATCTTTTCCAAGGCGCTTTCCATACTCAACCAAAAGTTGATTTCTTGAATAGCTGTGCCACTAGCAGGATCTCGAGACATTTTAGTGACCTTTTGAATTTCCTTGATCCAACCGTTTACATCGCCTTGAAGCTTGTTGAGAAATGAAGAATCAGAAAAGAGAGTAGAATCCACTGCTTCTACAGTCACTCTCTTGTTTTGTTCGCGGCACTATTAAATAATCATAAATATACACGCCATAATGGATTAATATTATTTACTTTATCAACTGCTCTTTGAACTATGGGATGGATATTCAAAGATATCTCGGGAATTTCGACGTTTTGTTGAAGATGAAGCAAACTTAACTCGAGTTCAGCCATCTTCTTCTTGGCCATGGGCACACCCATCTTGTTGTCTTCATTCTTGCTCTTGGAGCTGGTTTCATTGGCAGCTTTTCCGTATCTGGCATTGACATAAGCATCAAAATAGGGGCTGACAGCTAAATGAATATATGAATGCAAAAATTCATAAGCGCTTGTTTGGCCTGGTTCACCAGCGTTAGGAGCACCAGGTAAATTGATTATTTGCAACTGTGTTTGCAAAGGTCTAGACTGGTCAAGTGTAGGAGAACGCTTGATAATAGCCAAAGAGCCTACATGAGTTGGAAGGTATGTAATTTCTTGAGATACGGTATATGAGTAGGTTGTAGGTGTTGCATCATCTAAACAAAAGATTAACAAGTTGTCTTTTTTTTTTTAATAATTGAATGTCACCTTCATCTTTGACACTGTCCCTCTCTTTGAGAATAAAAATGACTGGAGTTTGGACATCGTTAGCAAAACGTTTAAACTTTTCTGCAGTATCGGGGTAAGCGAAAAGCGTGTTTTCGAGATCGGACACATCAGCACCTAATACCAAAGGAAGCAGGAGCTCAAAGTAATCTTGAAGCTTTTGATAATCGAACACGATTAAGGCTTCGGGTTCAGCCGGTGCGCCAATGGATGAAGCTGGATTAAAAGTAGATTCGTCTTCAAGCATTCGTTATTTGGAAAATGCTTTGTTTGCTAATCAAGTAAAGGTATAAACAAACTTTGGAAAGAAATATATATAAAAAAGGTAAAGGGGAATTCAAATGAAAATATGTACTTTTCTCGGTTAGTATACGTTTCCTTTATAATTGAAATGAAGGATAAAGTAACAGAAAAAAAGTAACAAAGTTTCCAAGTGAAAAAAAAAGAAGAAAAAAGGAGGACCGAGGCGAAACTATAAAATAAGCTTTGCATAAAAATATTACGACATGATTGGCTGCGGCTTCTCTTTTGACAAATGAGGCACCGTCTCACCAAGTTGTATTCTCGAAATATTTTTTTTTCTCGTCTTCTTTTTACATCTAGTCTCAAATCGACTATTTCCAGAATCTTTGATTTATTTTTTATGCTTTATGTCACTCTTTCAAATGTGCATGCTTACGGCCCCCGCAGCTTACATGTATTTAATCTCAGACAGATCTAGACGTATATAAACTCCGTCTTTTTAGCCCCTGAACTTGCGTGTCAAACAAAGAGAACAGTAATCCGGATGCATTCAAAAGGCACCAAATAGTAGATGCGTGAATATGAACATTCCGAAGCCAAGACAAGTTTGCATTTTTTTAAAGAAATTAGGTTTTTTTTTACAGTGGTGCGGCTAGTAAAATTTGCCTGTTTTGAAAAAAAAAAAAAAAATGGTGATTTCCGAAAACAAATGGCACTAACTAGAAAATGATTGACCGTTTGTTAGCAAATGATTGTCATTTTTGAGATTTTACTTTGCCTTTAAAGATCGTCATATGCTTATAAGCGAATGTTTGTCAAGTAAGCAGCTAACTAGAGGACCATTGTGTTATCAGATAATGATTTGACGCTTAGAATGTCTACAAAATTTATGGAGATCACTGAGACGTACATTGTTACAAGCATCTGCAAGACTTTGAGACAGGTTTTCTTCATTCATCAACCTGTGGCGCTTCACTTTTCCTTTTAAAAGAGCCCAAAATCGCTCAGTTGGGTTTAGATCTGGCAAATAAGGAAGTAAGTGCAGTACTCTATAACCTCCACTCTCAATTTTTCTTATAATTGGATTTAGCTCATAACTAGTGTTGTGATCCATTAAATCTTTGTTAATGTATATGGTATCAAGAAGCTAAAAATTAAGCAATTGAGTAAAGCCAAACACAATAATAGGGCCTTGAAGCTTTTCTTTTTTTACACTTACTTTAGCGCGTTGACTTCATTACTATTGAGCTTCATATTGCAAATAAACCTGGCCGAAAGCATTTCCAGTTTCTCGCCTAGACTATTTGGACAAAACACGTTTATTATTTTGGTCAAAGCTATCCTGTGGAGTTCTGTGAGTATGTTGTTACGCTAATTAAGAAAGGAAACAGCCATCAGTTGCATATTTAGACGTCTCCTTTTACAAAAAGAATAACCTTTTTGACTCCAAATGCATATACTTCGTGATGAAAATGCCAAGCAGATAGGCCGCGGTGGTTTGCAATTTGGTTACGATCAGAACCTTTTTGTTCGTTCGTCTTACCTATAAAGAAAATTAATCAATAAAATTTTGGCAGCAAAAAAAAAAAAAAAAAAAAAAAAAAGAGCATCATCTTTGTTCAAAGCTAGAAAACTGCACGTACTCTTATTTGAGGTGGTTGATGTGGAAGCTGGGTTCTATGCCAAACAGAAAGGATCTTTTTATGAGAACTGTTTTAGCTATTCCATCTCGCATATTTACAAAAAAAAAAAAAAAAAAAAAAAAAAATGCAATCTCATCTCTATAATAGCAACAACTGTCAGCTACTTTCTGTGTATTGTTGTCGCTAAAGTGTAAGTACATGTTCTCTTTTTTCAGTCTGAGCAAGAGTAGCAGGAATGACAGGTGTAACAGAAGCGGTGGAAGTGACATTGTTCGAGGAGAAGTTGTTAAAACTAACGTGACTTGAGACTATATTGCCTTCAACTCTAAGTACCGACCTAACCTTTAAATGTTCGAAATCATATAATTGCTAAAACGAAAATCTTTGCGACGCAGGTAAAATCTCTTATGTAGCACAAATAACCCAGACAGCTGGGATTTAAAGTAGCCACAAATTTCGCCACAGTCATAAAAAAAAAGCAAAAATAGAGCCTTTTTGTCACTTAAATAACCTCTCTTATACAACTTGATTTCATGTGCCTTTGTTTTTGAGAACAAAAAACCAACCGAAAATAAGTGACCAATGCGTACTGTACCTCAGATTTACAATCCAGTTTACTTCTTAGTTAAACTAGGTGCGTCTTTCTCTAAATTTTTCTACTTGGATTTTCGTCTAAAATCGATAACCTTTTAGAAATATGAGATGGATTAGTTTTTTTTCAGCCATAGCTTGCAACTTTAATATGAAAATCCAAATTAAGACAGATTGACTCTCATTTATCAAGCTTTTGATACATCCATTGTTAGATTGGTTTAAAGGACTATAATTATACCGTATTTAAAAGTGTTATATCTTTTTTCTGCGAGGTGAGCCAAAAAAAAAAGGGGGGGGGGAGGGGGAAGACCGATCATTACACTTCCATAGTTAAAAAAGTATCAAAAAGATTTTTATTCTTGAATCTTTAGTGGGATCATTTTGCTCTTAATAACATCTACCCTTCCAAATTATACCTGCATTGTATAATTAACTCTTTTTTCATTACCTGAGATTTTGCACTGTAAAGAATACTTTATCAAGAGAGATTCCTTTTAATTAATGTATTATACTCTGTCGTTATATTTATAATAAGCGACTATTACTCTGGATATTCTAACAAACATGTAAAAAAAAAGTTATATAGTAAAGCATCGAGTAACGCTATGTGTTAAATAACCGAATTACAAAAAAAAAAAAAAAAAAAAAAAAAAAAAAAAAAAAAAAAAAAAAAAAAAATTTTTTAAAAAAAAA
>JNDS01005408.1:0-16981 GCA_000697035.1 Rhizopus stolonifer B9770
GCGGCTGTCATTTTTTGTAAGCTTGAGTGGCCCATTTTTCCTGCGGCATTGGATGATTGCGTAAAATAAGAGTTGTTACTTTCTACTTTTTCCATCACATATTTGAATAAGCTTTTGTTCATTCTAAATCTTCGACGAAAGTAATCATTTGGATATGTTGGATTAGGAGAAAAATAATCATCGTATATAAGATTATGTCCGTTGACGTGTGCACTCCTGTTAAAGTTTCTGCGACCAACCACTGAACCGGTATGTCTCTCGCTGCTTTGATGATGTTCCATAACGTGTTTTACAAGTAAAAACTCTGTTAAATTATCTTCATCAGAGTCATCGTCGCTAAATAGAATGTCTTTTAATTGCTCTGGGTTCATTTTGTAATAGAAAAAAGTTATGTAGAATTAAAAGTATAAACGAAAAGATCATTTATTAAGAATCACTTAAACTCTTCTGAGTTATAAATTGAACCTTCTAAAATAGAGTGTCTGCTGAGAATACACAGGATTTTAACAGACCTGCTAAAATAGCACCATTCTATTTTAGAAAAAAAAATAGCAGGACTGCTGAGAGTGCTCTAAGCTGTGAAGACTGGGAAGATCTTCTAGTGCTTGATGAAAATGATAGTTAAATTTTCTTGTCGCCCCCCCCCCTTTCTCTGTTTTCTTTGCAGTTTTATATACATATATTAATCACTACCACCATTATGATAAACATCGTTATCGCTATTGTATATACCATTATTATATCATTTTAGTCATTAAAGTACATGTCCCTGTCATATGAATAAATCATTTAATATCGAGGAGTAATTGAAACGTGCACAATCAGGATTGCATTCAGATTTTTATATTTGAATTTTTGAACACTATCAACTGTGCTGTTCCTGAAACCAGAGTGTTTCTAATAATTGTATAAAAAGTTCAAGTAACAAATCTGATTGCAGCAACATGGCTCAAATACAACATTTACTCGGAAGGCGCCCTTATATTTTCTCAGATTCAAGGTTTTGAAGGCAAATATCATATTCTATCGGTTTATATACTCCTGAATAGTTTGTATATTCCATATACAGTGCTTCCACTCTCAATTTACCGAATTTTCTCAAAAAAGTGGGCTGTATTTTCAAAAATTCGGTAAATGGCCATGTTGGCGAAACGAAGACAGAGGATGTGGTGGCAACCCGCCCTTGGTATAAATCTTGGTTTATGGCTTGAATCCCTCCCTGGCCACCAACAGTTTAAAAAATACAAGAATGCAACTTCGAAAGATATGAAGAACATGAAATATTTTTTTTTACTTTATTATAATTGAGAATAAAAGCGCGGCTAGAGAGCCTATAACCACATCCTCTGTCTTCGTTTCGCCAACATGGCCATTGATTGGCAAGCAAAAAATTTGATTGCACTAAGAAGTTTTTGATTGGTCGAATTAAAGTTTGATTTCTATTTTAGAAAATCTTTAATTTTAAACGCAAAACACTGTATCTCCTTTTAGCCCTTTTTAAGACTTTCTTTCTATTAATTTGCATTAATCTATAATATGCTTCATGACTTTAATGGGAAAAAAAGGTGGATAAACGTTTTTTTAATTTTTTACTTTTTTTTTTTTTTTTTTTTCAAGCCCCCCGATTGCTTCCGAAAAAGGGACTCAAATACCACAAGATAAGGGTAAATTCGTTTTCATTTCATTTCACAGCGGAAAACGCCACACACACACACACACACATAAACAAACAAAATCTAGACTTTTAAAACAAGTTGTTTTGTTGCAGTTACTTGAGTTGACCAGACCTTTTTTTTTTTTTTTCTTTATTTATTTATTTTAAAAAAGAACTTTCAAACAAGCTGTCGATTTCCTCCAATGTTTTCCCTTTGGTTTCCGGAATAAAACACACACCGACAAAGGCCACCAGAGAACAAGCGCCCAAAAAGAAATAAACGCCCGAAATAGACCAAGACAAAAAAAAGGGTGTGAAATAGGTGATGAAAATACTGCCTGCCCAACTGATGGCATAAGTCAACGAAAGTCCCTTGGCTCTCGCGCGCATACTAAAGATCTCTGCTGTATAGACATAAGTACCCACCGCCCATGTGGCTGCAAAAGTGGTAGAAAATAAGTAGATACAAACGATGATGATCGTTCTTGCCCAGGCATTGGATACCGTTATCATCCCATTCTCATCCCATTCTGCATAAAAATGAAAAGCCAAGCCGACGCTAACCATGCAAATACAAGAAATGACTGAACCTGTCTGAAAGAGCGCTCGTCTACCCCACAAATCCACCCACCATCGAAGTGATACCATATTAGCCATCAGTGATAACAAACCAATACCGCCAGTAAGTGCGAGCGAAATCGAGACATCGTCCAGGCCGGCGTTTCGAAAGATATGTGGTGCATAGTAAGAGATCACCACGTTCCCAGTGAAACAGGTCGCAATCGAGATAAAGAAGGCCAATAAGGTTCGTCTCCGGTTTGTTCCTTCAAATAGCTGACGATAGCTTTCTTCTTTATTGGTATTGGCCATTTGTAGTCTGATTTCCTCGTATTCTTTTTGAACAGTTGCATGGTTCTCGGAAAGTCCATAAATACTGGCCAGCACAGCTAGACCTTTTTGCTCCTTTCCCTGACTGACCAACCAGCGAGGAGAACAAGGGAGAAAACAGATGGAGAATAAAAAGAAAACACAGACGATCAGCTGAACCAGCCAGGGGAGTCGCCATGACCAATTTGATTTGAAATAACTGCTTCTGAACGTGACAAAATAACCCATCATTTGACCTGTGGATGCGAGGAGTGAGTAAAGGCTGACCAAGCGGCCCCTGATATCAGGCGGCGATATTTCGGATTGATATAATGGAATTGCATTCGTCATTAGACCAGTACCTAAGCCTGCAATCAACCTTCCACACAACAAAACACGGCTATGAATACCAGCTATTTCGAATAGAATACCGATAAAGAGTAACAGTGTGGATAAAAATATCGAGTTTCTTCTGCCGATCTTATCTACAATGAATCAACCGTTTTGCAACTTGTTTTTTTTTTTTTTAGGTGAAATTTACCACAAAAATATCCAGAAATAAAGGCACCTAGCATTGAAGTCACCAAAAAAGAAGCCAACAAAAGACTTTCATAATAAGCAAGGGGCCTATCCAAAAAAAAGAGTTTTTGAAAGATGGGTAGTGCGATTATGCTGGATATGGATCCTGTGTCATATCCACATACAAAGCCACCTACCGCAGCTACAGAAGCGTACCAGTAGGCAGATCTATAATCAGTTGCCTCTAGCAGAGGCCTTCTTTCTTGCTGCATAAACAAGACTGAATTTTTTTTTAAAAAAAAAATACAGAAAGGAAGGGTCTACAAAAAAAAAATCGCGTGCTAAAATAAGGTCCCCAATTTTTCCCTTAAAAGGTAATTATTAAAAATGTACAGGGTTTGATAACAATAGAAGAAAAAGCTTACATGAACAGCAAATAAGACTTGTGTCGAAAATCGCAGTAACATTACTGCCATAACCGAAAGATACATCTAGTTCACAATTCTTCGCAATCATTATTGGTGTTGTCAGTGATTTCATTGAGCCAGTTATTTTAAAGCATTTGAAGTATTTATTGATAGAGTTCACTCGACAGATTATCAATTTTTCTTGTGCGATTATTCTTGAATACTTCTCGCAAAAAAGATTGATTGATAGTCGAATTTACTGTATAAAAGCAGATTATTATTGTACACACTATCTTTTGCACAGCTTAAATTATTAACTTCTTGTTCAAAAAAGAATAAAAATTATACAAAACATTGAGTCTCAAATGAAAGGTGTGTTATGTTTTATGTGGAGTGCAATTCCTCACAATGATGTTTGAGATTTGTGAAATCAAAGCACTCATCAAGTTGCTACGAAGCATTACAGATTATGCCTAATTTAAAATGATGTATTTCACGCACACCGTTTCCTACTGTTATTCAGAGACCATAACAACAGGCGGTATTTAAGGATAGAATTCTAGTAAATACTGTAATATCATCTTGCTCTTGCGATCCGTTACTCAATTATATAAAACCTGCATTTGAGTGAATATTTGCCTGTACCCTTTAAAGTACTTGGCAATCACATAGATGCTTCATCTTCAATGCCACAATATTCTCTCCTTTAGTCACAATCTGCAAATTTCACTCTGTATCATTAATAAGATTCACAATCAAAACAATTATTTAGATTTCTCATTTTCGTCCTAATTTCCTGTTTACTCTATTACTCTTTATGACATTCAAAAGACTTTAGATAAAACTAGAACTTTGTTTATTTATAAAAAAAAAAAAAGAAAAGTAAGAAAGATTCATCTTGTGAGAGAAATAAGAGAATCATCCACTACCTTTTCTGTCCTGGGCTCCTCTGTAAAACTACCTGGTATCCTATGAAGAAGTATGCTTGAATTATTGGTCTGTTTAGTTCGATTGGCATCATCAAGCGATCTAAAGACTTCATCATCTACGTAATAAGCCTTAAAGAGCATCTCGAGCATCTGCACACGTTCTTCCATACGATTCATCCGTCGATCATCATTTTCTTTCCCACAATCGACACGCTGCATTTCGTTTTCTTCCATCTGTGAAAGATCGGCCATGCTGAATCGACGATGGACTGGATCGACCAGAGGGATACCCGAGTCGGTAGTTCTGAATTTGGATCTAAGACCATTCAATAGTGATCGTTTCATTTTACCAATACTCCATCTATGAATGACACCCCAGGGAGATTTAGGTCGGAAACCAAACACCCAGGCCTGAATGGTAAGCAGCAGACCAGCGATACCACCGATAATACCCAGTGCGTTGACGAGGGTGTAGTTCTTGACTTCCTTCTTGGTGGTGGTAGCAAATTTTGAGGGATAGACTGTAAGGACACCCAAGTTACTATGAGCAGACATGTAGTTTGAATCCGGTGTGCCTTGACGGAACGTGGTATCTACTTCCTGAGTAAACTCAGCAATGGGCAAGAAACCGAGAATATTCCATCTGTCACTTTGCAAATAACTACGATCGATCAGGTTATAGGAAAGAGCACTGTAAGTGAAGGGCTCGATGGTGTACACGTTTTCTACCTGGATATCGTTTTTTTCGTTGTTTTGCCATTTCACCACCTCAGCTTCGTTCAACAGCACATTGTTATCAGAAATGTTGTATACAATTACATTTGGATCCATGCGTTGAGGGTAAACAGAGATGTGGATACGACCGTAATCAATTGATTGATCCCCGTACATAGTAAACAGAATTTGAGAGCCATTATTGCTACCTGGGGTGTCTGCGAGTTTGGATCCGGCGGATGGCCTAAATAGATAACAGGCGATTGTACCCAAATTGCCAGTGAAAAAGGGTGAAAAGATGCTCATGTCCAGAGCTTGAATATCAGAATCACAAGATGCTTCCATGTCGTTCGAACAAGTGATACCTGTCGCTCGAGAGTCTCTGTCTGGATAATTGGGATACCCATCAAAGCAGAATCGAATATCTAACATGTGTAAAAATCAAATGATATGATTTGTGCATATGTCTTACCTGGTATGTCTACTTCATCAGCAGCAGCCTCAATGGTTTGAGTGACCTTTGGACTATCAATAGCTTGGCGAATCACAAAGACTAAGAATATGGTGAAGATAAACAATAAAATGATCTGAAAGACAATTCGAGTAATTTCAGCCCAAAAAGGCTCACCTATACTAAAGACGATGGTTATTTCTTCTTGTTTACAAGAAAGAACTTACCGTGGCTTCCATATGCTTTTATAAATACGCATCAAAAGCCGTAGAATGTTTGTTTGGAATCTCCACAACATGAACAAGAGGATGATACCCGCAAACACACAAGCCACGACAATACCAGCAATAACACTTCCCGAAAGAAATGAACCAGATGTATTGGTCGTTCTAAAAGCTTGAAGCCAAGACCATGTGTTGATACTTATGACATTCACATCATTATAATAAATACCTTTTCCCTCACCTGTAACAATAGTTAATAACTGATAATAATTATAGAAACCAAGTTACCAAAAGCGATTGTAAGATGTTCTCCATCCAAGATACCGCTAGATGCCAAGATACGTCTGGAAGGTGGAATACCACTGACAGAAGGAATAGACCAAGACCAAGTATTTGTATCCAAAATGGCGACTGCATTAAGATAATATACATTTCTTTCCATAGCTTGGTTACTGCCTATAAAAAAAAATGTATATTAAGCATATGATTTTATTATTTTGTTTTATTTTTTTTTTACCTCCAAAGACTATAATCTTATCATCCGAAGCTATTTACATATATATAAATATATAAAACCAAAAATTAAAACAAAAAAAAAAAAAAAAAAAAAAAAAAAAATTTCCAGAAAACTTACTGATAGCAGCATTATGGTTTGATCTTGTGGATGGGTAAGTGCTATTATCAGTTGTCACATTCTCTATATTCCATGAAGAAGTAGTTGTATCATAGAACATCACTTGATTCATAGGTGCCAAACTAAATTCTATTGTTCCGCTCTGGTTCACAAGTATAACACCTCCCAAAATAACAAGTTTACCAGTACTATAGAAAGTATTACAAATAAATTATTTCTTCTCTGTGTTACCTTGTATAAGAAGCTGTGTGTCCATAACGAGGGATACCTGGATTGGGCATCTCTGTAAAGGTATTGGTGGTGATGTCAAACTTGAAAAAGTCTGAAAAGATCAAACTACTGTTAAGTGCTCCAGCATAAATATAGATTGTATTCTGTCCATCAAAAGTGGCTGAAGAAAGATAACGGTTCATAGGTAATCCGGTTGTGTTGGTTTGATTGTTTGTAGAACCAGTCGTCCAGGATTGTGTGTTGAATGAGTACTGGTTATATTGTAGTGGAAGAATCCGGTTAATTGTGTTGTTTGAAATACCACCAAAGACATACATCACATCATTTGCTATAGCTGCTTTAGCATAAGAAACAGGTTCAGGTGGATTTGTCTGAGGAACTTCAGCCCAATCATAAGTAGACGATGTTTGTGTTAACTGATAAAAGCTATTCGTATATAATGATTCCCGATTTTCGCCACCAAACATAAAGAGAGAGTTGTTTTTTTGTGCTGTAGCCATCGCTCCCCTGGAGGGACGATTGAATCCAGTGCCACTTTGATGAAAATACGCGTATGTATATGTGATGATAAGCGAAGTGACAAATAAATGCAACTTCATTTTTTTTTTTAAAAAAAAAAAAAAAGAGAAAAAAGACAAATTACACATCCAAAGGTTATTAAAAAAAGTTATCTATAAAGACTCTTTAATGATTGAGAATCTCAGTAAAACTTAATGTATACAGTCTACTGTTTATAGTATCTGAGGTCTGTGTTCTTATATCTGGTAACACCATAATTAGTTTTTGCGACCATGACCATCAAGATCGTAGCCTAAGCTATCGTGATACTTGATAATTGCAGTTCGCATTCATGAGTTTGGGAGAGAGGGGGGTCAATCGTGAATTTGACTTGCCCTTCCATCGAGAACTTAACACCATTGTACCATTGGACGCTGTGGTCACCGAAGCCATTGAAGGATTGAAACGACTTGATTAATCCAATGCGAAAGTTCATACTTTGGCTGGCAGAATGCATTGTGATGAAATCTGCTGCAAAATTCGGTTAAAACCAACTGTATAACTTTGACCAAGGTTCCTGGAAGCTGTGGGAACTGTATCTTCGGGTCAGTTTTTTTTTTAAGTGGTTGAAAGGGAAGCATCGTGTTACTCTTGATGAATACCAACGAATTTCGATGCAAGTCAAATGAATGCATTAGACAAACAAGAAAGCATCTTGGTATAAACACCGGTTAAATATTGAATGAATTAACAATATACAGTCTTCTTTAATCTAAACTTATACTTTACGCTTTTAAAAGTCTTACTTTGCCTAAAGAGATTCCAACTTTTATTGCTATGTACCGAATTCATCAAAAGTAAGCACAAGAGAAAATAAATTTTATCAGAACCATACTCTTTATTTACAGAAAATCTCTAGGGTGTGATGAAAACGGCAATGTAAAGCCCAGTAAAAAAAAAAAAAAAAAAAAAAAAAGCCAAAGTACAGATGGGCACACAAGCCATCCCATAATTCCAAAACAACACATACACCATCTCTTTACCAAAGGCTCTGTTGGCCTGTGTAATCTGTGTTAGATTGATCGAGGTCGGCATACACCCGGCTATCACCATGGATATCAAAAACACAGGATCCTTGGCCAACGCTTGATTTGAATGAGTAAACAACATGACCAAGCCCAGACAGATAGGTCACAACAATATACGAATCAAGAGAACGAGTTTGGACGGCTCTGTCGGAACCAGATGAACGTTGTGAAGTCAGTTTTAGTTGAGCACCCAAACAGACCAGCATAATCGGTACCGAGGCTCGACCGCAGGACTCGACCGCATAAAAAACTTTTTTTTTTTTTTTTTTTATCGGACTGCATAGACCGACTATGAGAGCGAGTAATGCCGCTTAAAGTGGAGGTGAGATGTGACGATGGATGAATAGAAGGATTTGGCTTAATTTTACGCGGTTTGCTTTCGAATTTGGATTGTGTCATAGGTGGGTTGATGAAGCCCAAGGAATAATAGCAGACGAAATCCATAAAGACTATTTGAACAGATTTGAAAATAAGCCAAAGAATAGTATATAAGAGATGCTTCTGCTTGTATATATATATATATAAGTATTTTTATAGTGTGTATGTATACATGATTTACCTGACTGCGATGATAGCTTGAGAATTATCTGGATCATGATAGAGTGATTTTCCTGATTCAGAAACAGCTAGACAGGAGAAGATGGCGATAGGAAGTGAACTAGTATTGGTCAACAAGGCACAGGTCAATATAAAATTTTTATGGTATTTTTTTTTTTTTTTTTTTTCAATAAGAAAGAGTGATATAAAGATCTGACAGAGGATCCAAGAGGGAAACATTTGAAAACAATAAACAAGGCGTGAAAAAGAGGATGTTCAGTCTTGACAACCACTGTAAATTTTGTATTAGATATTTGGACAAGTATTCATGTATGCACCTTTTGTTGATCGTTTTCTATATGGCCGTAGCTTGTCAATAGTGTTTCAATGAAAACAACTAGAATGACCTGTACGATTTATTAGTGTAATGTGTTGAATTATTTGAAGCCACTGTACTTTTTTACTTGAATAGAGGATATGATAAGTTTTAACATTGTATCTACTTTTTTCTTTTTTTTTTTAAAAAAAAAAGATATGATAGAATCTGACTTGATCAGTGATCTTTTGACAAGTGGAAGAGAATAGATAACTTTCCAATCACTGGGTATTTTCACTTTGATAAAATCATGTTGTTCTTACTGTCAGTTATATCCACTGATCTGGTATTATCTTTAAGGAATATCATAGAGAATCGATTTTATGTAATGAATATGTACTACCTACCAAAGTAAACTCAAACAATGGTGATCATACCATTAGTTGAGGAAATACGTTGACATAATAAAGAATGTGTGTAAAAAAAAAAAAAAAAAGTTGATTTTCAACCCAGATTTGTTCTTAACTGCGGTAACAGATTCATATAATTAGAAACAAAAAAAAAAAAAAGCCTGTTATTTTGGTGCAACATATGTTGACACAATTATTGGGGAGGGGAGGTAATCAAATACTCCTTTATGAATAATCCCATGGAATTATTAGGAAAGTCAAAACCTCAAATCTGACTTTTTTTTAAAAAAAAAATAAGGTTTGAAAGTGATATTGTGTCATTTACACGTGAAATTTCAGATTATTTTTGTGGAGAAGAAAATTATTTTTTTTTTTTTTCATTTTTTTTCTCTTTTTTTTTTTTATTTTTGTGTGTGTATGTTTACAATGGAAAAGCGATGTATTGAAAGCAAGACGTTATTTACAAAGCAACAAGAGACAATAGAAAATATAAAAAACATCCTAAAAAGAGAAATAACATTGCTTGCTGAAGAATATGATTTGACAGAACAAGATATGCATTATTTGAACGAATTTATTCAAGACAAAAGTAAAAAAAAAAAAAAAAAAAAAAAAAAAAAAAAAAAAAAAAAAAAAAAAAAAAAACCCTAATAATAAAGTTAGTCAACCTCTTTCGTTATTTACGTAAAAACAATAATAATGTGGATACTTGTTTATCACTCTTATTGGATACAATCAAATGGAGAATAAGACATGATGTGGACCGTATCGATTCTTCTCATTTTCAGCAACAAAAAAAACTTGTCTATTTTCACAAGACGGATAAATTAAACCGGCCGATAGTTATCATTCATCTTTCGGAACTCAGCTTAGATGACACAGATCCTACAGAACAATTGACGCCCTTGATTATTTTTGTGTTGGAAAGCATAAGAAAATTGATTTATAAAAAGTCTAGAGGAGATAATCCGGTATTTGAGACTGTGTTACTTGTGGATTTTAAAGATGCGAGTTCATTACCTGTGGTAAAAAAAAAAAAAAAAAAAAAAAAAAAGTCTGATGCCCTCTCTCCAACAGAATTTGGTGGACAAGACAGATTGGAGTGGTCAGAGAATGATGACCTCTTTGGATGTCATGACGACAAGCTAAGCAGACGTAATTCAAATTCATCTATTTATTATGACGCACGTACCACATTATCAAGGTCAGCATCCTTTACAGCACTCACGCCCATTTCATTAAAAAAAACACTTTCGATGCAAAAACTCACGGTGGGAATTCAAGATCTATTTACTACTAATGCAGGTGAGACCTTAAGGGATGAAGAGAGTGGATGGATCAAGTTAGCACAGAGAACGATCAAGAAGATCAAGGGTTATCGAAGGACTTTCTATTGGATATTAGTGTGCGTGTTATTTAGAAATGGAATACAGCAAGTATTTCAACAAGTGCTTTTATTGATTATAAGCAGACAATGGAGAAGGTTGCTTAATAAATAGTGATTTTTTTCTCTTTTTTTTTTTTTTTTTTATAAATTGATTTTTTCATAGTCTAACGTTTTCTCTATTCTTACCAACAGCATCTCTCTGTCTGGTAAGGAAGCAAACATCAAAGTAGGATAAATAATGATGGGTTGTTCAAAGTGAGAATCCACAAGTGAGATCGATAGGAAATTATTATCCAGCAGAATATCTTTGTATATCGAGTCGTCTTCTTCTTCTTCTTCAACCCTTATTTCACTCTCTTTGTTGTGTTTGATTCTGTCTATCAACGCTTGGTTGTGTCTATAAATGTATTCTAATCTCTTTTGGTTCTTTCTATCAAACGGAATCCAAGCATTTGCAAAATGTTGATTTTCAAACAACCAAATAACCATTATTAAGAAAAGAAAAGAAAAAATAAAGAGGAAAGAAAAAAGGGGGAGATAACTTTCCATGTGATTGTATGTAGCTTGTCAGATACAGAAAAAAAAAAATCGGGCTTTTACCTGATTTATATAAATGAAGGAGAAGAATGTGAGTGTAACGTTTGCATATAAATACTTGTACTTTTTTGCTTTTCATTTTTTTTTTTTTTTTTTTTTTTTTTTTTTTTTTTTTTTTTTTTTATTTCTTCTTTTGAAATGTTTATCGATCATTCAAAGACATTACCTTCTTTAAAGTAATTTTTTTTTTTTTTTTGTTATTGATTTCTTATTAACAGTGATAGAAGCGATTATTCAATCATGGAAAAGGATGTAAGAAGAAGGTTACTATTTATTATTGTTTACTCAATAGTCTGCTAGTATGCATTCGATTTACAAAAGCAATCTCAAAACCATGTACGCTTACCGAGTATCAACCAATTGCGTCCAATTCCTACAAGTCGAACTGCAAAGAAACATGTAATGAATGAAAACACACACACACACACACACACACACACGCAATCTCTTATAAAGTATTAGAAAACATTATCAAATCAAAGAGTATTACTTCCAATGAGATGTCAATCGTGTCAAAGGTAAAAAAAAAAAAAAAAAAAAAAAGATATTTTGATTGACAATATTATCAGCTCAGAAACACCCGAATGGCGAAAGGGACCCTCAGGTAAACATCTTCTTTATTTTCTTCTTGATCGTAACTTTTCAATTTCAGGTCCACGAACTCTGTGTAACGCGTGTGGGCTAAGTAAGTTATGAGGGAAGGGAAAATAAGGAGTTAATTTCATTGTTTTCAGTTTGGACAAAATTACGAAAACAAGAAAAGGACAAGAAAAAGACAAGTAAGCTCTATTTGTTTGGTTATTTTCTAACACAAATAGATGAAACATCCACCAAACATACACTTTCCTACCTACTATCTTAGATTTTGTACAATAAAAGCCAAATTATATATATTTATATATATATATATGTATATATGTATATATGTATATATGTATATATGTATATATGTATATATGTATATATGTATATATGTATATATGTGTATGTGTGTATGTGTGTATGTGTGTATGTGTGTGTATGTGTGTGTATGTGTGTATGTGTGTGTATGTGTGTATGTGTGTGTGTATAATCTACAGTTTTTATTATTTTTATTTCAATTCTAATATTTCATTTCAGATTCCCAAAATCCTACTGTAGGAAATGCAGTAGCAAATTGAGTGACATCACTCTTGAGTTCTTGTAAAGACGCAATATTTCCATCTCCCACATGGTTCTTAAAATCCAACAACTTTTTACCTTGCACCTTGGCCTTTTCTTCTAATGTGATCTTGACTGCTCGATCAATAAAATCTGCCACCTTGATAAAATCATCTTGTTTCAGACCACGACTGGTCATGGCCGGTGAGCCCACACGAAGACCACCAGGAATCAATGCACTCTTGTCTCCCGGTACCGTGTTTTTGTTGGCTGCAATGTTGACCAATTCCAAAACTCGTTCGACACGTGCACCATCAATTCCCTTGGATCTCAAATCGACCAACAACAAATGGTTGTCTGTGCCTCCAGAGACCAGATCATAATTGAGTTGCAAGAAGCGCTCGGCAAAGGCTGCATTGTTTTTGAGAACCTGTGTTTGGTATTCTTTAAATAAGGGGGATTTGACTTGTTTGAGTGCGACTGAGAGTGCACTGATCGTGTGGTTATGAGGCCCTCCTTGATGGCCTGGAAAGACGGATTGATTGATGGCGTTTTCGAGATCATAAGCCGTTTCTATTATTTGTGAATATCGTGCCAATGTTGTTATTCTCTCTTTTTTTTTTTTTTTTTACCTTTTCCTTTCTTGTCAACACTGCGAATACCTTTTCTGAAAAAGATCATGGCACCACGAGGTCCACGAAGAGATTTATGGGTGGTGGTGGTGACAATATCAGCATAATCAAAAGGACCAGGTAAAACACCAGCAGCCATTAAACCTAAAGAAGTTATGAGATGTTCTTTTTTTTTAAAAAAAAAAAAAAAACTAACGATTTACCTGAGGTATGAGCAATATCAGCCATAAGATAAGCACCGCATTGATCGGCAATCTAAAAAAAAAAAAAAAAAAAAAAAAAAAGATGAAAAAAAGATTAAAAAGAGTTTTGATTTACCTTTCTCATTCTAGCGTAATCAATATTACGAGCATAAGCACTTGCACCTGCAACAATAATCTTGGGTCTATACAACATTGCACTAGATTCTAATGCGTCATAATCAATTCGACCTGTGGATTCATCCAGACGATAAGGTAAGGTTTCGAAATAAGCAGATACTTGAGAAATCTTTTTAGATGGAATTTGATATCCGTGTGACAAACTTGAAAAGATTAGCCTTTTTTTTTTTTTTAATTGAATATTAAAACCACAACTTACTGTCCACCATGAGGAAGATCCAATCCCATAATACGTTCATGAGGTTTCAAAAGAGCACCGTAAACATAAAGATTAGCTGGTGCGCCCGAAAGTGCTTGAACATTCACGCCCCATTGTTCCCCATTCAAATCGAATGCCTCCAAAGCTCTCTTACGACACAAGTTTTCAGACATGTCAATAAATTCATTACCACCGTAATATCTAGCCTTTCAATTAGTCTTACACTCATTATCTTTTTTTTTTTTTTTTTTTTTTACCTTGCACCCGGATAACCTTCAGAATATTTGTTTTGCATAACACTTCCAAGTGCATCCATAACAGATCTCGAAGTAAAATTCTAACAGAGATGATTAAGGAGAGAATTGATAAACTATGCTTACCTCTGAAGGAATCAAAACCACACTCTCCTTTTGTCTCTTCTTTTCCTTTTCAATGATATCAAACATTTCAGGGTCCATCTTTTCGAGTCTTTCGTTCAAATACTACAAAAGGCGCTTAATTCATCATTCTAGGATCGTTCTTTTTTTTTTTTTTTTTACCTCTTGTTGTCCAGCAGGAAAGACATAACCACGCTAATTCACATGTTAATTTATTTGCTGAACCAGAATACATTTTACCATAGCGCTTGTCATGGGTCTAGTTAAACCAAGCGTTCTTTTATAAAGTGCAGATCGAATCATATTCTTTTATTATTATTATTATTATACAGAATAAATAAAAAAAAAAAGAGAGAGAGAGAAAGAGAGAAAGGCGAAAAACAAGTAAATGAAATATAAACAAGATGCGGAGAATGGGAAGGTCCCTCTCTCTCTAAAAGAGGCAAGTTTCTTCCACCGTGTCAATCCACCGTGTCAGAAAAAAAAATAAAAAAATATTATTGTCGGTCGTTCTTACGACAATTGTGATTGGCTCCACTCTGACTTCGGATGCAATTTTATTCGTTGTTACACGGGTATTATAATAACCGACATTTTTACTACATGTCAAGTTTATTATTTCCCTTTGGATCCATGGAAACTATTGGTACCACTTCACAATTCCACAAATGAAATCAAAAAAAAAAAAAAAAAAAAAAAAAAAAACTTTTGAAGATCTGTACCACTTTTCCTCCATCAGATGCTCAGTACTGGAATAAGAGCATCAAGCCATAAAAATAACTTTTTATTATTATTATTATTATTCTACATGAAAAAGATGTTTTGCTATATTCTATATTTATACTGTTTTAATAAGACGATGGATGATTAACAATGCACATTTTCATAACCATTTTCCTGTATGAAAAAGGATTCATTATTTATTTGTTTATTCTCCTTGAATATTATAAAAAGACCTTCTCTATTTATTCTTTACTCTATCATTAAAGTATCCAGTTAATCCTATAGACAAATCGTATCTGAATTACCGGATTTTAACGAAAGGACCAAGCTTGTAGTATCTGGAAGTTTAAAAACTCAGGGATGACGCTGAATTCAGGAACAAGGAGTAAATACGACTCTTTAATGCATAAAATCTCAATAAAGCAATCACGGCCAAATTTGTTGGACTTTCTTCTGTAGAACACCCAGTTGAACCACTGAGTCGATTCAATAAACCCGTATTGCGATGAAATAGAGAGAAGAGTGGGAAGTAAAGTGATATAATATAAAATATAAATTGAAAGTGGTACTCATTATTTATATTTGGTCCGTGATCAACAAGTACCTTTCCGAGGGCTTTGCAGAAGTCATATCCTCAAAGCAAACAATTTACCTCAAGATGATTGAGAAGAATAATCATAATAATACTAAAGTATTAGATATTATGGAGATAGTAGCAAGAAATGTTATAACTGACGATACATTCAAACCAAACGAGAATGAATCAGAGCTAACGGCATCCTCAGCGCTATACATTCTATTAAAAGAGTTAAACTTTAACCTACTGAGGTTAAGAGGATAACATGAACGCTCTTTTATATATTTAGTTATTGTATATAGTAAAGAAGTTTAGATGTTTTTCCGTTTTTTTTTTTTTTTTTTTTTACCAAGTAGACAGAATGAAGCCACTGACACACTTTGGTTAATGTATCCGTTCCCTAAATCCATAACATTTAAGATCCTCCTTCTCTTTTCCAATATGTTTATACAAAAGTTCATAGGCCTTAAAAATTCAACATGTGTATTTGCACCTTAAGAAAACAACCAAAAAAAGGGGTCTTGTGATTTTTTCTGCATAAGATTGATCTTCTTTAAAAGCATGGATCCCTCTCTTCTTTATTTATACTGCGATTCAGTCCCTTTTAAATTATCTCTTTTCTTTTTTTTTTTTTTTTTTTTCTTTTTTCATAAATGACAAAAACTTTGCAAGAACCTCAAGGAACGGAAAATTATCAAAAAATTCCATTTGAATTCACAGAAGAAGGTATCTCTCTCCTCCCAAAAAAAAAAAAAATTGTTATTTATTAACAAATAAAAAAGTATCCTCTAAAAATGTATTTCTGAAACTACCCAACGAATTTTCACCGATGGAAAGAATGTTACTTCAAGCAAGTGGTAACCTTCAACGTCTTTTGTCTGCTTATTACAATATACCGAGTCATGTAGAGATCGTGAGAAATAAAACAGTCAAACAAAATTCTGTTCATGTTGAATATGAAAGAGAAATCAACATGTATTTCGATCAAAAGTTCGTCTACAATGCAGAGTCGTTTCTTGTTGTCAAAGATAAAGCTGTTTTGGAATTAATTGAGAAACACAAATATGGTCTCGGACAAATCTTTGGGTAAGTTTTTTTTTTTTTTTTTTTTTTGCCCATGGTATAGTAATTTAAACTCATTTCTATATAGCCATACACATCGATCGCCTCAGTTTACCTTACAGAGTGTAGGACGTCATGGAGATGCTAAGGGAGCAAGTTTCTGGAGAGATTATACATTGACTATACCTGATGTTTTGGACTGTACAATAAGAGAAACATTTATTGAAAACTTATTTGAAGAGTTTAAAGGAAATAGAAATATTGGTTTTATTTGGTTTAATCAATAAAATGACTGCTTTTTTTTTTCTATAAATTCCCCGACTATTTACACACATAGAATGTGCTCGAAGGAAACTGTGACAATTTTAAAAAAAGGTGATTCCTCCCTCTTTTTTTTTTTTTTTTTTTTTTTTTTTTTTTTTTTTAAA
>JNDS01005409.1:0-34503 GCA_000697035.1 Rhizopus stolonifer B9770
TTTTTGGGTTTTTTTTTTTTTTGGGAAAAAAAAAAAAAAAAAAAAAAAAAAAAAAAAAAAAAAAAAAAAAAAATGGCTTGTAGATTAAAGAGAAAGAGAAAGTGAGAAGGACAAGAATTTTAAACCAATCAAAACATTTTAATTGAATAGCTGGACTCAAAAGATACTTGCGGATCTCGAACTTCATGTTTTGTACAGGATTTTAGCCTAAAATGAGACGGTTAATAAATTTAAATTGGACACTTTGAATGTATGACACAAGAAGATTGCCAAAATAATTTTAGACAAGTGGGAAAAAAAAATTAGATTATTCCAATTCTTTTGTATAGACACATGTCAAAAAGTATTCAAGACAATACGTTTCATTGTTCAGAGACTTACCCTGCATCATGAATTACTGCAGCGATAACTACAGCGGATTTGTTTTGTGTCGTTTGTTTTTGCTACATTCATCAGAGAAAGATTCTTTTTGTTTGCTTGCGTAGTTTGTTGAAGGTCTTCTAAAGCATATCAGTCTTGTACCATTTTTACGTAGCTCGAAAAGGATTTCGCGAAAGTTCAAAGTATCGACCAGATCTCGGTTCCACAGACGAGGAGTGTCAGCATCCTTCAAGCATTGCTGGTTTGTGCACCTGGACAGAGAGCGTTATTAAATAGCTGTGGATGTATATATAAAGTTATATTACCTTAACAGGCCGTGACAGGTCACTTTCGGCCTTGTATTTCTTCGGAATAGTCTTGGATTATTTACTTCTTTAAACTTTTCAAGCTGACCTTTCCACGATGGGCATACACTTAATGTTTTATATTCATCCAAAAGATACACCTTAAAACCTTCTTTTTTAAACATCTTTCTTATTCTCACTCCCCTAATAGGCTCATGATATTTGATATTCCCCGCCGACCAGTTACCAATAACAATTGTGGTGTCATCCCCAAACTTGCCTCGAATACTGCGACAAAGACGTTTGTCCGATTGTTGACAGTTAATAAACGAAGAAAGTTTCATTTTTCTAAATGGTAATACCCCATCAGGTCGTTCTTCTTTTGGTAAATCTTCATTTGCATAATAGTCGCCTAAAACTCCAGCGACTTCAGCGCGTTGATGAAGGTAGTCGACGAATTTTTATGGTACAACAGTCGATGAACAAAATCTTCCAAGAGAAGCTTCTGCAGCAGTAACTACCGCTGGTTTACTATTTTCACGGAGATTCCTGAATTTTCTTGTCTTCCTTTCTACGTTTCTTTGATTGCTCGTGTAGCGGTATAAACTCTTCTTTTTAATGGTGCTGCTTTCATGCATACAATATAACATGTCACGGCGTCCAGGATCAACCAGAATACATTTGCCAGTATCAGCTAATAGTTGCTTTTGGATAGAGTGTGTACATATGGAACGTCATCATCTATATCTACTTTTTTCTGTTTGCCACCACTGCATTTCTTCTTGCTATCATGGTTTTGCTTCAAAATGAATATCCCCACACTATCTGTATAAATAGTGCCTCTAAATATCAATTGCCGGATTTCTCCTTGTGGTCCCATACCTTCAAATCATATATTTAGTACATCAAAAACATCCTATGGATTCATAAGATACCTTTGGATTGCACATTCAGCACGCTTCCCCAGATGACGTCTTTTTCTAGATGACTGATGACAGAGTTTCCCAAAATTTGAGTGTTCAAGATATACGTATCTATAGTCATATAGCTTGGTACAAACGTTCTTCGCAAAGGGAAGCAGTTAAAGGGCTTGTTATATTTAGACTCGCAATGGTTCACAAGATAATAGTACGCTCTTAGATGTTCAAGCGGATTAGCCACGCAGTCATAGTAAATAGAGTTTTTGCCAAACTTGTAGTCCGCAGAATAACAATTAAAGAATTCTTGAATAGTACCAATTTCTGAGGAGCTGAGAAAGTCTTTTGGACAATTTGTTTATATCTCTTGAGAATATACCTAAATTTACTTCAGTGCATTGCTTATTTATTGTCTTGACTGCCGCAGAAATTTCTTCTTTAGAATGATCCACATCTTTCATTTTACTCTTCAGGACTTGGATTCTGTTGGTTTTGTTCAAAATAATATTCAAGAACATACGCAACTTTTTTCCCAAATTGAAGCGAAACACCATTCAAGTATGCAGTATCGATTTTCACTACTTCATAATTGGCTATTTGCTGAGCATATTTCATTTCTATTGAGGTGTACGAGCATATTTGACAATAGGTATTGTGATGTTTGTCTATAAAGTCCTTGTAAGTGCTTAATTCCGTTGTACGTTTTTTTTTAGTAGGTTTATAGATTTTTATAAGTGATAAAAAGACTTGTCTGTAAAAATCGACGTTTGCAAAAGCCTCCAAAGCAAAACTTCGGTCTTCTTCTAATTCTTGAATGAAAATGTATTTTAAAAACGCGAAAGTGTGTGTCACTAGTAAGTGCACGTTATCTACAAGAGCCTTGAGTTTTGGAGTGTATCGGGGCTTCCATCCAACACCAATAACTGAACTTTTAACTGTTGTTATATTCAAAGGAGGTTTCATAATGAAAGAAAAGAGGGTTTGACAACAATTGTTGTTCAATTGTTGTAAATCTGATTTTATCAGTGTAGCTGCTACATTAAAATCTCTTACTATGATGAAAGTCATTTCTACTTCAACAAACACTTGCTGCAAGTGTACACAGCAAGTGAACAAAACACTAAAAAAAATAAAGTGCACATTGTCTATACAAAAGAATTGGAATAATCTAATTTTTTTTTTTTTCCCACTTGTCTAAAATTATTTTGGCAATCTTCTTGTGTCATACATTCAAAGTGTCCATTTTAAATTTATTAACCGTCTCATTTTAAGGTAAAATCCTGTAGTGTGTAAACAGCTACTTATCAAAAAACAAAACAAGGAGGGAGAAAAGGTAGATCAGATTTGTTTGTATTTAATGGGGATGTTTTTTAACAACCGTCAACAAGGTGTTTTCTTTTTTTTCCTTATAAGATGACTAAAAATCTGCTTAATCCTACACATGGCCTCTTACGCAGTGTAATGTTTGATTTTAAAAGTGAGGGGGCAATTTAAGCGTTCTCATCCCGTGGTCGGGACAATTTCATTGACGTTGTGACCACTTTATCACTGATTTAAAAAAAAAGAAAGAAAAAGGAACAACGTTTTGCTTTTATTCTTACTTTCTTTTATTTGTCGTTCAATGAGTTATCACTCCACCGCCAACGCCAATAGTAAATCGATGAATATTAATTACAAGATACTAAATACTACTTAGGACAATATGGACCTTTGAAAAGTTTAAAGTGTGTTTTTTGTAACGTGGTAAGCAAAAATAAATAAATAAAATAAAACCTTCTTTTATTGATAATCAATACCAGGAGAAACCATTGGATGCATTTTCTCAAACACAGATCGCTAAAGCTACACACAACCGTAAGTGGACTCACAAGTAAAAAAAAAAAAGCCTTAATATAAGTGATTCTTTTTAGCTTTTGCTCCAGCTGGTTATAACAAAAAGCCAAAAACTATTTCGTGCAAAAACTGTACATCAAGTCAAAACACCCATTTAACTTGTATGATTTGTGCTAAAACTCAACCACTTGAAAAGTTTGCAAAGGTATTATTTTTTTTTTCAAAACGATTGAATTTGTATTAAAAAAAAATTAGTCTCAACGACGAAATGCCGAAAAAGCTAGATGTATTAAATGCATTAAAAAGAGAGAAGAAGAGGATGTATGGGCATCTGAACCTGATACGGATAGTGATGATGAGTTTGGGGACTTTTTGTAAAATAATAAAAAAAAAATTAGAATATTGTTCAACAAGGAGTTTGGATTTCATCATGACACTACATTCAGTGCTACACACACACACACACACACACACTTTTTTTTTTCTTGTTAAATATACAAGTGAGTTAAAAAAAAAAACAAGACGATGGAAGAACCTGACCATTTTGTAAAAACAAAATCAAGTCAAGTCAAAAAAAGACCGAATCAAGAAAAAAAGAAATCACCCAAGGCATGTGTTGCTTGTAGAAAGAAAAAGGCGAAATGTGATGGTCATTCACCTTGTGATCGCTGTATAAAGGCACAATTGGACTGTAATTTTATTGAAACTGAAAAGACAAGCAGAAAAGTCAGTTTGAATCATAAAGCCAGGTTGAAGAGATTGAAAGATATGTTAGTACAATTATCAACCTTGATTGATCATACTCCTCGCTTATTTTTAAACCAGCCAGAGAACCATCGAGGTACAGTAAATAAAAGTAGATTGACTAATAATAATATATGTCACAGCCAAGATGGCCTTTAAGCATTCTCTTTTAATCGAAAATGAAGCTTGGAACGATAAAGAACCAATCCATGAGGATTTGCTAAACATTTATTTTCAATACATTGACCCACTTTTACCCATCCTTCACAAGCCTTCGTTCTTTCTTGAGCTCCAGAATGAACAGATCAATCCTGTTTTGTTGAACGCAATGTATTGCGTCTCCTCCCGATGGGACATGAAAATACCCAGCAGACAGGATGAGCCTCGAGGTTGGAATTATTACTTGCGTGCAGTGGACTTGTTGGATCAACAGTATGAACCCAAATTATCTGCAGTACAAGCATTACTCTTGTTACTCAAATACAACGAACATGTAAGAAGGCCTGGATTTGTTTGGAGAACGCGATATTATTTTCAAATGATTGTTCGCATCACCAAAGACCTTGATCTTCAACAACAACAAGTTATGGGGGTCACAATAATGAGCGAGAAGTGTACCAGAACCTTTTGGGCTGTTTATTGTTATGATGTGATGATGAGGTAATGCAAACTTTCTCTCTCTTACTAACCTCTCTTCATGTATTTTTTTTTTTTTTTTTTTTTGTTAAAAAAGTATTGAAAATGGCACACCCTTTCATTTCGACCTACAAGACCTTGACTTGGACGATCCTCAATTATTTATGGATGAGGAACAAGATAAACTGGTTCACTTTATACTCTTGACCCATATTATGCGCACCCAAGCCAAAATCACCCTCTTTCTACGCCAGAAGCTCGATGTGAAGCTTTCCATAAAAAATTTTTTGACGGATTGGAAAGAGGAGCAAGCGTTTGAGGAACTCACTGTGGATCTAAAGCAATCGATTGGCATGCTTACGGCCATGAGAAGTTTCCCAAGAGAAGAAGACATGTGTTATGGTGTTTGCTTTCTTTATCTGGCTTGTTGTTTTGCCACGATTTCTTTGCATCGACCTTTTGCCTTCCAACCTACGGAGCAATCATCACCTCATACGGGACATTGTGCTGAAGCCGCGTTTAATATCCGAAAGATTGTTGGGCTCATCTTTTGTTGTGAAGCTCTTGAAGATATGTACTGTTCTTTACGTGGGATCCATCAAATATTGCATTATCTCTCGGCGGCTATCACCGTCTTTAAAGAAGGTGGATATAAAAGTGAAATGGAAGATTTGATGCAAATCGCTCATTATCTGGCTTCAACTTCTCCTGTTACTGAAATAACTCAAAAGAAAAAAACAGACAGTGTTTATTATTAAAAAAAAGTGGGATCTTGATCTTACTTCTTGTCCCAATAGAAAATGGCTTATAAAGTGTTTAAACTAGGACAAAAAAAAAAAGAGGAAAAAAAATTAAATGTTCTGAAATAACACAATGAATTCATATCATCTTTTTATTATTATTATTGGCTTACAAATTTATTGTGAGGATAAGGGTGAGAAGGGGAGGGGGGGATAGTTACCTCGCGTTTATTATTTTTAAGCTCTTTTGACACACGTATGATTTGATTATAAGTCTCCAATCTTTGCTCCACTGTCTTTTCTTCCCTATCCATCTTTAATAAATCCGTATTGACAATATTCTTATGTGATGTTTCGGGTGTTTGAATAGCAAAAGAAACTACAGAAGGTAATTCTTGATAAAAGAATAATGAACTCTTTGCTGTAATCTTTTTCTTTTTTTTGGAAATCTTGGAAAGAGATGACTAACGCCATTGTAAATTTTTTTTTTTTTTTTTTTTTTTGGTTTTTACTTTTCGTTTAATTATTTCACGATCCCAACCAAGTCTTTCTATCACACTATTTATCTTTTCATTGGCTTCATTTATTCTTCCTGATAGAAATTCAAGTTGCTTTTTTCGAGATTCCATTTTTTTTAAAGAAAAAAGTGTGAATTCATGTTTTAAGCCACGCCAATGCATAAAATCATGGCTCAGCACTATCCATTGGGATGACCCATCATATGAATCATTCCAAGAATTCACCCGCTGAGAAGCTGTCATATGTCATTTTTATTTTGATAGAAAAGATGGTCTGGAAAACTCATAAGAAGCCCACAATACCATTTAAAAAAAAGTATTCTTTTTTGGGTAATGTGATTGCCTTTTTAGGTTTCCTTTCGATTTTAACTCTATTCATTAGAATTGCATGAACATAGAAACAGCTATAAACTAACGAATGATTCCATGATTCCGAGATTTATTAAAGGAGAGGAAGAGGATTGAGCCTGAAAGAACTTTTTTATGGATAAACGATCGAGATAAAAGTGGTGTGACACATCTAACCTTAGTTTGAAAGAAAAAAATCATAGTGCATCGTTAGCTTCATGGCCTTTTCGTCATAAAGAGTAAAAAAAAAGGTACATTTGTACGTATCTTTTACATCATTCAACTGAGTCATTATTTATCAAACTGCGAATCTTTCTCTCTCTCTGTGTGTGTTTATTTATGACGTTCTGCGCGTAAAGTTCATGCTTGATATATTTGGTTAATCTGTACGTATATAAAAAGCATCTCTCTTTTTATTTATTCACTTTCTTTATATACATATACAACATGAAATTTTCTATTAAAAAACTCACTGCTACCTTATTTACCATTGCCACTGTTTCTGGTGCAGCTCTTCATGAACGTCAAAATACTGAATCACAATATCCTGCCTCGACAGATATTGGCACTCTGAATGGCACATGTAAGTAAAATTTATCTTGTAAAATCCCTCCTCCCCTCCCATATTTAATGATATGTGTTTTTTAAGGGTACCTGACGGGACTCACCTCCAATGTCTGGGATGCTTATGAGTCCATCTCTCGAACACTTGGTATCAGTGCCAACTGTATCAAACTCAACTTGTCCAGTTCATCCAACTCGACTTTGGAAGCCATAGGTTCCGCCCATCTCAACCGTACCAACACGGGTACCGGATTAGAAGCCTCTGCCGCCGGTGTATTTTACTTGCAACCTCCCTCTGATGGATTGGCACAAGGAGATCTGACCTGGACTGCCTATGTCTCTCAAGTTTTCGTCAACTCTGCTCAATGGCAAAACTTTGTAAGTAACGGACAATCCAATGTGGCAGACAATGGCACTAGTCAAGCCGTGCCAGGTTCTCAACCTTCCCAAGTCACCATCAATACACATTTGATACATAATGATACTCTCTTTGTTTGGGGTTCTCAAGCCAATACAACAGAAATCTATGGTGCCATTGTTTCAAAGACTTCAACAGTCAGTCAAGATACTTTTAATCAAACATTGAGTTCTTTACCTACCGAAGTGAATAATACCACTTTACTCTTGTTAAAAGACTCTTGCACATAATCCAATAATGATAATAAAAAGGACTTTCAATCGATTTTTTTTTTTTCAAAAAAAAAAAAAAAAAAAAAATGCAATTTATTATTGAATATCAATTAAAGAAGACACTTGAGATTCCCAACTACTTTCCAATTGAGGATCCGAAAGTAATCTGAGAGCCTTCCATCTTAAATAATACGATCCCTTTGGTATAGGTTCCAAATCGCCGATACTCTCACTTCCAAGGGGTATCATGGTCGCGTTCCAACGATCGATAAAGACAAAATTGGATAAAGTGTTTCTAGGTATGAATTGATCATCTGAAGCTAGACCAATCAATTGCATATTTTCATCCAGGACTTGTGTGATCAAACGAGGTGTACCCGTCAAGAGACGATACATGATCGTTAGAGGTTCTTGGTCAGGCAAGACTTTTGGAAATCCATCGGCAAAGATGCGTGCTTGGTCTAATGAACCACGGACGCCGATATAGGGTATATGGATCGTTTTGAGTTCTGTGAGGGACGGTAAGAGCTGGATGTAGCCGCCGTAGATCGGAAAGGGTTCTCCGCGAGATTCACCAGAGATTTGATCGACGTGGACTGACAATTGGAAGGATTGGTTTGGCTGAAGTGTGAATTTGGGGTGTGAATAGCTGAGATGGGCCAAGATGGGTTCGGTGGTGGGTTGAGAGTAAGGCAAGAATTGTTGGTTCCATAAAAGAAAGGGCGTGATACTAGAGCCCGAGAGATGTTGGACGGTGTAAGTAATGTTGTGTTGGGTTGGGTTGTGAATGGTGAGTTGTTTGGGTTGGATATGAGTGGTGTCATTGAAGCTGAGGTGTCCGGGTGAGACATGAACAGGTTGATGGATAGCATCAAAGACTGATCACTCGTTGTCAAAGAAAAATTTATATATAAAGTTACTTTTTTACCTTGGATGAGTCCGGCACCTTGACGGATAGGACTTTGATTTAAAACAGGTTGTGCGTAGTTTTGGAAATGTTCCTTGATGAATGTATGAGAGACGTTCTTGCCATGGGTTTGCATGAATAAAGCCAAGGCGCCTGCGACAAAGGGGGAAGCCATGGATGTACCAGAGAGCACACCATATCCACCATTGGCAAGAGGCAGGGTAGAAAAGATATAACCTCCGGGTGCTGCCAAGTCTGGTTTGAGACCCATATCATAAAGTGGACCCACACTTGAAAATCCAGATATTTGATCACTTGTAGGTACCTTTTGAGGTGTCAAGACCATTTTGGAGACCACTTCAAGAGGACTTTCGTTGATTTGAGCTTTGATCTGCTGGCCAGAGATCATGGTGATTGATATGACGGGAATAGTAGCTGCATCGGCTTTGGGTCGAAATATCTTCTCGGGTTGGTTGTCGTAGATAATCACAGCAGAGGCGCCTAAATCTTGAACGGTCTGTATCTTCTCGTTCAAAGTACATGTACCGCGTTGGACAAGCACGATGTGGCCTGTGAGGTCTTGTGAGGGCTGTGTGCCATTACAGGCATCGTTGTCTGGACTGTCTGTGGAATAAGATATGATAGATCCTTCCAAAAAGGATTCGGTGTTAGTTGACATGATATAAGCTACATATTAGATTAGAAAATGAGAATAAAAAACAATAATAAAAAAGGATTTACGATAATTGGTGCCATCTTTCACTTGAAATGCGGGAGTCAAGATATAGGTATTATCAATTGAAGCCACAGATACGGTGCTTTTCCCGGATCCAGGTGCAGATATATAAAAAGGACCTTCTCCACCTTCGTTTCCTGCAGCAGCCACCACTATATATTTGAAGTTAGATTATGACTTTGTTGTGTAATGGGGGTACCTATGGATCCTTTTTCAGATATTCTGTTGGCCACAAGTGAGGTAGGATCGTCTGCCCAGTTACTAGGTGATCCCAAGCTGAGATTGATCACATTGCAACCTAATAGAGTTCATTCATTGAAATAATTATTGATCTTACCTGCTTCATGTGCACTTAGCAATGCTTTGATGACAAGATCGTTTGAAGTAGACCCATCACATCCAAATATTCTCCATGCACCTAATGTTACTTGAGGTGCAATACCTGTAAAATTCTATTAAAAGAATGAGTTTGGGGGGTTTACTGAAAATAAAAAATTACCAAGAGTTTATCATTGGCAGCAATAATGCCTGCTACATGAGTTCCATGGCCTATAGATATATGAATATCAAAAAAGAAAGACAAGAAAAGTAGTCATTTATTACCGCTTCCTTCTTCACAAGCATCTAGAGGAGTACTGCTTTCAGATATAGTAGAAGGATCCATTGAATTGAAATTATCGCCCACAAGATCATAGCCATACTTTACAGGATATCCAGGCCCAAAGCCACTTCCAAACGCCGGATGACGGTAATCAATACCAGTATCAATGATGCCCACAATAATCTGATCACCTTGAACTTCACTATGTACTCGATCCACTTGTGTTGTTTGGTGCGTAAATGGCAAAGGAGATCCATTCTGAGGAATACTAATGATGGGCAGCTCTGCTGTGTTATAAGCCGACACATGCGCATGACGCTTAACAGTAGGCCTTGGAATCTCTCTCACAGGATAGACATGTTTGACTTGACGTTGCTGTAAAATCTTGCGTATCACAAAATGTTCAGGGTTCTTTTTGTGTAAGGATAGATCGGTGACTGATATAGAGATACCACGAAAGACCAAGGAATCGTAAGCCATGGCCATCTTGACGTGTGTATCACCCAAAAGATCATTTTGAACTCTACTGACAAAATCCATAGGTGAACCTTGATAGTCTTGGTCAAATTCGATAATGTATCGACCTGGTATGATGTGTCCAAGTGTACTTGATTTGAATGCGCTGATGGCACCAACAGATAAAAACAATGCGCTGATCAGAAAGATTCTCATTTATTAAAGAGAAAGAAAAAGAACAATGTTGGTGCTAATTAAGATATGTTTCTCTCTCTGTGCGTGTGGATAGGTCAAGGAATTTTCACTACTAATTGTACGATTCTGTTTTTGGTAAAGGCTATAATTAGATGCCCTTTCCCCCCCCCCAGATATGGGATTCTTGTCTGTAGAATATATCCAATTTTGAAGGAAATCAATGTGCTATGGTGAAAAGTTTAAATTCTTACACACAATTCTCTTAAATCTAATGTTAATATCTTGAATTACAGATCTTATAAAAAAGTATAATTGTGCTATATATATATACTCCTTGGGTTGCTAAAGGAATTGCTTTAAAGCAAACATTTTCTCATCCTCTTTACTGACCATCTTTTGTTACAATATTTGTCTTTTTTTAACCGTCTGCTAGAGTGAGTTGTCATAGAGAGGTATATCCATTCTTGAATATTCCGCATAACTTTTTTGCTCATAGATTGCAAATAATAATGAAAGATGTGGACTGCGATCGCGGGTATTTCTGATTCCAAATGTGAATGCTATAACTTGACCTTGTTCGGATATTTTGATGTAGAAATCTCCTGTCAAGTTTTTCACTCTAATTATTTTTAATCAATAGCGCTCATCATTGTTTGTCTTGGCTATTTCCATAATAAATATTGTAATTGACAAAAGTTTTACAAAGCCGTTGAAATTGGAAAATACTTGACTAAGACTATTTTTTCCTGTGACTGATTTCCATCCCGATAAAAGACTAAAATGGCCTTTGTTTTATTTTCTAAGCGAGGCTTAAAATAGATTTAACACCAAGCATCTACAACTTGAGATACACCTCGGGTAGAATATCAGAAAATCCGAATTTGACAAAGATTTTATTCCTTGAATGAGCACGTTCAACGAATGAAGACATCAAGTTGCTCTTAGTGTAACTAAAAAAATTCTTACAAGGGAAAAATAGTTTTACGCTTCACAACTTCAATCATGCTTTTTATGGGCTGTTCCGATAGGCAGACTGCTAATAAAGATTTATGCCAAACAACAACGTTTTACTGGAGACTGGATTTGAAATCTAACAACAGAGGTGTAACTTTGTTCAAACAAAAAAGCATGTGAAAGTAGTGTAATACACACACACCAACACGATAAAACTAAAAAAAAAAAAAAGCAAAGCGTATAGTAAAACAATAAATAAAGGCTTTTTTTTTGCTAATATTTACCTACTATGCTGGCTGAAAATGATGAAACAACTATAGAAAAATGTAAACAAACATTGTAATATACTGAGAGAGTATATGAAGTCAAGATCTGTAACATTATGCAATAAGAAACCATTCAAGTTATCTCAAAGCACAAAATACTCTCCCATCTACTTTTTTGGGTTTATCATGGCAACTGATCGAAAATCTTTCTTTCTTTCAAAGCAAATTATTACAATGTTCTTTTCATACGATTCTGCTCAAAGTTTTGCATTTACTTTTCGCGCGATGATTGGTGGCGAAAAGCTTATAGACGATCTCATAAATGTAGATGAAGAGCCACTGTTCATGGATGATTCCATGAACTTTGGAGAGTCTATGAACATAGACGATCCGACGGACATAGACCCACCAGAGTTTGTCCTATCTGTGGTTTTGAGAAATTGATGCTATGCTCGCATCGCGTTATCCCGGCGCCACTGTCGCGTGTGAACCTCCATTGTTTATTTCGCTCTTGGTAATATATAAAAAACGCGCTTTATATTTAATACTGACTTTTTTTTTTTTTCTGTGATAGCTTCTCATGAGAAAATCCTGTAAGTAGTAGGTAGCAATATGAAAAAATATAAAACTGAGAAAATAGATTTGATACCTATTATCTTACTGGTGAAGGTGTTAGTAATTACACCGAAGATGGGCTTGTCCTCGAAAATGGACTTGGCTGGACCTAAAAAAATAGACTTGGCTGGACCTAAAAATAACTGCAAACATTAATTTTTTTCTTGGTTTTCTCTTTTTTCTTTTAATGTCTTATCCCGGATCCTACGGTACACACGGCCAACAGCAACAACACGGGGATTATCCCCCTCCTCAACAACAATATGGGAACTATCCTCCTCCTCAACAACAATATGGAAATTATCCCTCTCCTCAACAACAGTATGGTAATTACCCACCACCACCACAATATGGCAATTATCCTCCACCATCTCAACAGCAACAATATGGCAATTATCCTCCACCATCTCAACAGCAACAATATGGCAATTATCCTCCACCACCTCAACAGCAACAATATGGCAGCTATCATCCACCACCTCAACAAGGAGAGTACCAACAACCTTATGGTAACTATCCTCCTCCTCCACAAAGCAATTATCCTTCACAAGAAAAATCGGTAAAAAGCTTCCTATAGAACTAAACTAATTCAACAATAGCATCATGGTTCTAGTATCCCTCCTCCTTCCTATACAGGTAAAAAAAATCAATATTAAAAGAAGCACTTGATAACCTTGATAGGCCCCGACCCTGTCTTTCAACCTACGGATCCCAACATGAACCAAGCCAACTATCCATCAACACACGAACAAAACCCAGGCAAAGGTATTAAATATTCAATAGTCGTTTTTTTATATTAAATCATATTTTTCAAGTACCTCATGGGCCCATACAAGACGGATCGGATTATGTAATGCATGTCAACCCCATCATGCAAAATCAATCGCCACCCAACTTTCAATTATCAAATTGTCAAGGTAGGAAGCGTGCGTTATTGATTGGCATCAACTATACGGGCTCAGCCAATGCATTGAATGGGTGTATCAATGACGTAAAGAACGTGAAGGAATTCCTGACCAATCTTTATCAGTTCAGAGCAGAGGATATGGTGATTTTAACAGATGATCAATCAGAAGAAAAATTTCAACCTACCAAACAAAATATTCTGAGTGCGATGCAATGGCTTGTCAATGGTGCCAGAGAAAATGATTCGTAAGATTTTTTTTTTTTTTGTTGGTGTGTGTGTATGTAAGTGTGAGAGTGTGGCTGACAATCAGTATAGCTTCTTTTTCCATTATAGTGGACATGGTGGTAGAGTCAAGGATCAAGATGGTGATGAAGATGATGGATATGATGAAACTATTTATCCTGTAGATTATGATCGATATGAAGGAGAATCGGGTCAAATTGTAGATGATGTAAAAATTTTTAAAAAAAAACATACACTTTGTATTTTTGTTGACAAAATTGAATAGGAAATGCATGAAATCATGGTTCGTCCTTTACCCAGAGGGTGTCGATTGACTGCAATTTTCGATAGTTGTCATTCGGGTACGGCGTTGGATTTGCCTTATGTTTATTCTACACAAGGTGTAATTAAAGAAGACAGTATATTGAAAGATGCTGGTTCTGGATTATTGAGTGCAGGTATGGCCTACGCCACTGGTAACAAATCAGGTGCACTTTCGAGTATTTTCAATTTGGGCAAGAATTTGATGGGTCGAAAGGGTGTGGATGAAAAGATCAAGAAATTTAAGAGTTCGGAGGCAGATGTGATTATGTTTTCGGGGTGTAAGGATAACCAGACATCAGCAGACGCAATGGAAAATGGAAAGAGTACAGGTGCTATGAGTTATGCCTTTACAAGTAAGCAAAAAGTTTGATGAATTTATATTAATATATGTATAGCTGTCTTGCGTCAAAACAATCAACAGACGCTCCTTCAATTGCTTAATTCTGTAAGAGATATTCTCAAGAACAAGTATTCTCAGCGTCCTCAACTTTCTTCTTCTCATCCCATTGATGTTAACCTTTTGTTTATCATTTAATGATTGAAATAAATTATTCTGAATATATATACTAGGGGGTACTGATTCTGATTTCTTTCTTTTTTTCTTTCTATACTAAATATAATGGAACAACCACCCAAAGAAACTCTTAAATCTGGTATTTCACCAACCTATTATACTCAAGAGGGTATAGTCAAGCTTAATCCAACTGAAAATGATGGATCTTCTGTCCATGGTGATCAGTCCAGAGTCTTATAGCCATCCAAAAGAATGCAGTTGTAAGTCATTAAACACGAACACACACACACAGATAAAGTATTCACTAATTTAGGTCGCGGTTCTGGTGTTGGATGTGAATGTACAAATATTTGCTCTTGTAAAAAATAAAGCCACAGTGTGTGTGTTTATAATACAATATATATAGAACATAATGATATATTAAAAACGTTGCATAAAAAAATAATGCAAACCTATTTCTTTTTCACTAAAAAATGGATTTAGAACCCTTATTACGAAAATTCCTTCAAGAAATGAAACCAAAACTTAAGCCTTTGAGACGCAAGTCCAAGTTGACATGTATTCAACCTATTCATCATCGACCGGTGGATACCGTCTCGAATTCCTTGCTTTATAAATCAACCAATACAACACAACGCTTTGAAAAATATTCGGATCATTCTCACAATTTTGTTCAAGATAAAATGTCATTTCTTTAAAAGTTGTCTAATAAACACCAAAATAAAAATTACCAGCTGAACCCATCAAAACGATAGTAAAAAAAGTTTGTGTTTTTTTTTTTTTTTTATAGAAACAATTTGACTTGAATAATACTGTGTCGGCATAAAATGATTAGGTCATTGGGGGGGTGATAAGATGACCTACTTATGCGCTCACATTTTTTTTTTTTTTTTTTTGAGTGAGTAAACGCGTTGAGGCTAAATCCGAAGAAATCAAGAGGATCTCGATAGATCCAATAAACTAAAACCTCAATAACTCCTGCCCCACATAAGAAATTGCCATGGCAAATTTATTGCTCTCTTGAATATGCTTGAGCCAAATGAAGCGAGAGGGCTTTTATGAAGCGGGTAATTTTTCATGCAATTGTTAGAGTCCTTTTGTTAGTGTTTTTTGAAGTGAGATTTTTTTGAAAAAAAAAAAGCTAAAACACTAAATAATTTGGAGTACTTATAATACTACCAAGGAAATTACTGTAGAATACACCACTCGAATTTTGTTAAAGACGCTATACAAAAAGCGCGGTTACAAGCCTCTATTTATGCCGCCTTTCTTAAATTCTATCGAAGTGTTGATCAATAATAAAGTCGTACAAACGAAGCGCCATTCTCTACTAGAGAAATACCAAATGAAGCCTAGAGCAGAAGGGGCTTTTAAGATAGTCTCATTGAGGAGATTGCAGAAAAATACAAAATACGGTATACGGTATAATAATTCTTGCGGTGTTTTTGAATTTAATCTCAACGCGTTTACTCGCTCTAAAATGGTGAGTGCATAAATAGGTCATTTTTTTTTATTATTATCTTCCTTCCAATGATGTTTCATGAATATAAAATGATTTAATCGTGAAGTCAACTTTTTTTTTCAAAAAAAAAATATAAGCGTCTCCATTGATTTTTTTTTTTTTTTTTTTTTTTTTTTTTTAAAAATAAAACAAATAGAAAAAAAATGTCTCAACATCATCAAAAAGCAAATGTATCACACGCTGAAGCAGCTTTAAACGCAGGTCGTCCTTATGAAAAACAAAAATCCCACGGTGAAATGTTTGATACTTATCAAGAATTACAAGAACATAATCGTATGTCTCACGGATCCACTATGGGTCAATCAAGAGGAAGTCGTGTAGATCAAGAATTAGCTGCTGAAGATGAAGAAACCATTTCAAAAATGAACAAAGCTAATGAAAGAAAAGCCCAAGGAAAACACGCTCACGATGAATCACTGTAAAAAAATAAAATAAAAATAAAAATTATTCATTGTCTTTATTTTCTGGTTTATGTTCTTCAATTGTCTTTTCATTTTCATAATATCTTGCCAGTTGTTCTTTTTCTTGTTCAGCAGTCAGTGGAGGAGGGACACGGAATCCACCGGCATCTACACCGTATCTTTGTTGGAATTCTTCATAGGGTCGGTATTCGCGATGTACTTGTTGACGTTGGCTAGCCTGTCTATAGAGTTGATGGTAGTCGACTGGAGCTGAGTCAGTGGTTAGAGTGGAATAGGATGCTTGGAGATGAGCAGGTCTGGGTGAGGCGTGGGTTTGATATGGTGTGTTTTGGTATGGTGGATAAGGTTGCGCGTTGGTCGGGTAAGGGGATTCTTGGTATGGCGCATAATGTTGTGAAGCTGGGTAAGGAGATTCTTGGTAAGTATTTTGGTAAGAGCCCTGTTGATATGCATTCTGGTAAGCGTCTTGGTGAGTGCCTTGTTGGTGAGCATTTTGATAAGGCGATTCTTGGTAATGACCTTGTGGGTGATTTTCTTGGTATGGTGAATAGTGGGGATCTTGATAAAGTGGATCTTGATATTGAGTACCTTGATAAGGCTGAGCGCTTTCTGTGTGAGGAGAATCATAAGCGGTGCTTGGCAAATGAGATTCATGGAGTGAAGAAGAATTAGGCTGATGCTGAGATTCGGCTGAGACGTGTGTTTGGGCGTGTGTTTGGGCGTGTGATTGATAAGGCGAATAAAACGAACCTGGGCGATCCGCATTCAACGGAGCCGAAGCAGAAGGAGCGTAGGCAGGCGGAGGAGCATCATATAAATCAATCCTTTCCAAATCAAGTTCGCTTTCATTTTCAGTCTTGAGATCACTTGTGACCTGTTGTACCTCCTGAGGTTCATTTCCAGTGGGCGTGTTACGAGGAGGAAGCTTGGGAGGAACCTTTTCAGTCTGTTTAGGTAAGGGAGCCTTTCCTTTGGTATCCAAAGCAAAAGTCGATCTTTCATCTTCTTGGGCCGGTTTCCAATAATCCAAGGCATTCATACAGTCAGCCAAAATAATCGCTGCTTGAGGTCCATTCTCATACTCCTTTTGTTCAACCTCTATCAAATCCACCAGATATTTCCCAAACCCGGCGATCAGAGCAGTCTTTTCAGCGTGGGCGTGCATGGCGTTCAACCGAAGATAGAATGCTTCCTTAAGGGCAAACCGTTTGAAATTGGTCAAATCGATTTCACTCTCTGCCGTGTCATGTTCAAGTGATCTCAGCTCTTTTTGAAATTCGGACAGTTTAGGTGATTGAGCACTGGATTTAGTCAGTGTTTGGATACGTGATTGAAGAGAACGTTTCTTTTCTCGAACATCTGACATCTTGTCTTCCCTTTCTCGGATGGATTTGATTGCTTGACGATATTGTTGGTATTTTCTTGTGTATTCTTGGTCGATTTGAACTTGTTTATCAAGTAATCTTACTAATTTATCACCTACTATATCCTATATATATATACACACAATTTAAATAAATCCTGGGAGTATTATATTAACCTCTAGGTCCTTCGTGTTCTCTCCTGTCATATCTTCAGAAACCCATGTTTTGAGTGCTTTATTGGTTTCGGACCTTTGATAACCTAAAGTTCTCATACTAGCCAAATCATTACGTTCTTCAAATATCCAAAGTGATAAACTCTTGGTATCTTGTTTTTGCATTGGGTTGTTCTTTGCTAGATGTGTTTGAACATCTGACTTGAGTTTACCAATTGAATATTGTAAATCTTTGAAATTCATTTTTTTTTTTTTAATATGGAAAAGAAAACAATAGAAAATTACTTTGGAAAATTTATACATTTTTATTTCCCAGCTAAAAAAAAATTATTCAGGTGGAGTATAGAGTTGAATAGGCAATTCAGTATAAATTTCACCTTTATCCGTATCAGGACGGGGAGGACCAGCAGCCTTATACTTTTTATAAGGGTTTTGAACAATCATGAAAGGAACGGATTCAAATACACAATGAGTTGCTGTGCCCACATAATTGACCATGATACGGTAATGATAACTACCAGTGACATCTTGAACTCCGAGAGGGAAGCTAGCCACACCTTTATTATCCTTGGCATACAAAGCTATCGGAGAATTAGTTACTTAAGAAAATCTTGTAAGGAAACTTACTGATATTTTCACCAATGACATATTGGTTATGCTGAGTAGAATTCAAGATACGAATACGAGTGATAATGTCAGGTTGATAAGGCAAATCAGAATCAACGGTCCATTGTAACTGTTGGAGAGAATTGGCTTCAAAGACCAAACCAGGCGTGGTAGGATAATCGATGTGGAAACCAGTACAATAGTCAGGGTTAACACGAGGTGGATTGTAACCATAAAGCATCAATGCTTCACCCATTTCTGCTCTGGGATTTAAACTTGCAGCAGTAGTCAAGCAGGCAAACAAAGAGAGTACAACAAAGTTAAACATTTTGATAATGAAAAAAAAAAAAAAAATCAAGGGAAAATATCTATTCTTTTTATATCCCTTCTCCTTTCCTTTCTTTTTCTTGTCTATTTGGATAAGGGCTGAAGAATGCAAGTCAAAAATAGTTCTTGTGAAAAAAAAAAAAAAAAAAAAAGCGTAGTTCAGTGAACAAGTTCTTATCACTCGTAAAACATTTATCACTCTTGAATTTCACTAGTTTTTTCGTGTGTATAAATTTCTTTTCACCTTTTTGTTCAAGTTGTTTTTTTACATTTTATAATTTTATTATAATTAAGTAAATTCTATTTAAACCTACAATAGCCTGATATTCTTATTTATCATATGTCATTTTAGTTGCAAATAAAAATAAATTCTATTTTTAATGGGGAATACGTCCGAACGTATCGGCTTTTTAACCAGAAACACTCATAGAACCAAGTTTTTTTATATATTTTTTTTTATTATTCCCTACCCTCACAAAGATGATCTCCCTAGAAGAATGGGAAGAGAAAACAAAGTTATCCGATAATCAAAAGCAAACAGTACATGACCTACAAGAAGCCTGTATGGATCTTCCATTAGCCCTTTCTTCATGGGTATTTTTTTTTTTTTTTTTTTTTTTTTTTTTTTTTTTGTTTGTTTCTTTTTGGTTTGAACTCAAATTTTATTTTTAGTATAATCCCTCACCTGTACCCACGCGCAATCTTTCCACCACCGATCTCTTAAGTTCTACTCGTCCTATAGAAACATTACAATCGTTTTATGATTGGTTTGCAACATTAGAAGAGGAAATGGATCAAGAAGATGTCTATCGAGATCACTTGCAAAAAGTACAAGGTTATCAAGACGCTTGCGATCTTTTTATAGACCATCTTGAGCACACTCGCTCAACACTTGACCAGCTGGAAAAGGACGACATGTTTGTGGCGGAAAAGACACGAAAAATCAAAACGGAAGCAATGATTGATCAAGAAAGACTGACGGCCTTGGCAGATGCGTTAGGAGAGCGTTTGGTTTGTTTTAATCAGCTGGAACCTGTGGCTAGGTTGTTGAATTCGTCAAGAGAGAATGTTTGCTTAGATAAAGAGTTTATACCCATGCTGGGTCAATTGGATCAATGTATACTTTACATGAATCAACACGTAAGATGGATAACGTACACACAAAACAAAATACTCACTTATATATATATAGGCGCATTATAAGGATTCAGAACTTTATTTGATGAGATTTAGACAATACATGACAAGAGGAATGACATTAATCAAAATGTATGTGGTTTCTTGTTTAAAAAATCTTGGTCAAGATATTTATAAACAATTAAAGGTAACCAAAAAAAAAAAAAAAAAAAAAAAATACCATGAAAATAATCAAGTAGCCTCATGGTTTATAGGATGGTTCGATGACAATAGGAAAACAAACCACAATTTGTTATGTAAAATTTAAAGGAATAGCACCTACCATCAAACCCTTGGTCAATCAGATCGAAAAACGATGTGAACATACCGAATATCAATCACTTTATGACGATGTTCTTTATACCTGGTTCCAAACACGTCATTATTTACTGAGCCCAATTATCACGCAAAAATTACAACAATTCGAAGCTTCTGATCTCTTGACGTTGGCCAAGGGTGTATGTGCCTATATGATGAATGTATGTAAAGATGAATTCGATTTGTATCATAGCCTTTTTCAATCGCCTCAAGAAGAACGTCTCTAGTAAGTCTATTTTTTTATGAACTCTTCAAGAGCTAATGATTATTGCTGTAGTCAATATCTAGAATTATTAACACAACAATTTTATAATCATCTCTGGTCTAGAATTAACCGTGAAAATGACATGAATACCCTGAATGAATTATGTAACTTGTTTTCAATGTATGTGATGCAGGATAATAATGAATGTAAGTAAAGAAAGACCTTTTTCTTTTGGTTCATTTTTTAATATTTTTTTTTTCACGTTTAGATCAAGAGGAAAGAAAACAACTCAAGTTTGGAAAATTGATCCAAACATTGTTAAAAGATACCCAAGGAAGACTTTTTTCTCGATCGTAGAAATATATATTTTTAATGCTAGTTTTTAATTGGTTTTGTTTCCAACCTCTGCTTTGTATCTCTCTTTCTCTCTTGTATTTTTTTTTTATCAAAGAATGTGATTAAAAATCTCTAAAGGAAAAAAAAAAGCAAGGAAAGAAAAGGGGAAAATAATATGTTGCCGATGATTGTTCCGCTTTATCAAATACTTTTCTTCGCATAAATAATAAAAGGGGTACACACACTATCTCTCTCTTTTCTTTTTTTTTTTCCATGTTTTTTTCTTTACTGCTCTTACCTGTGGCGTTGGCTATTGAACAAGAAGAAGAAATTCCAGTGGAAGTTGGATCTACCAAATTTTGGTGTCAGATTGTAGCCATTGTTTGCCTTGTGTTACTTTCTGGCGTTATTGCAGGTAAACAAATAGATTATGACCACACACTAAAAAAAAATATTTTAGGCTTGACATTGGGTTTAGTAAGATACATAGAGTAAACAAATGGAAAGAGTTAATCTAATTTTTGTTAGATGTCCCTTGATACGACCAATCTCAAAATACTTCAATTGGCGGGTTCTAAAAAACAAAAATATTATGCCTCACGTATCTTACCTATTCGTAAGAATGGTCACATCTTGTTAACCACACTACTATTAACAAATACTGTACTCAATGAAACATTGCCCATTTTATTTGATGATATCTTTCGTAAAGGTAAAAAAAAAAAAAAAAAAAAAATCCAGTCTTTGAACTTGAAACTCAAAATATTTAGGTTTCATGTCTGTAATTGTTTCGACGATATTACTCGTACTTTTTTCAGAAATCATTCCTCAAGCGGTGTTTTCAAAGCATGGATTGGCTATCGGATCTCTCTTTGCTTTCCCTGTCCGTGTCTTGATCGGTCTATGGTTTATTATCTCATGGCCCATTTCTAAATTCTTGGATTGGATGTTGGGCCCTCATAAAGGATTTTTCTACACAGAATCAGGTATACCAACACATCAACTGAATTATATATTTATAAATATAATCCTAAAAATAGAATTGAGTGCGCTTGTACAACTCCATGATACAGAGAATATGGGTGGATGTCTAGATAAAACGATCGTCACTCTGCTTCAAAATATCTTGATGATGCAAAATAAAACGATAGGCAATCTGTTCAATAACAATCATTTTCTGTTGGTCTCTTCAGATACTTTATTGACTCGGGAGATAATTGAAGAATACAGTCAACAAAAGTATACACATTTAATTGTTTATGAATCAGATGAACAAGATCTGTTGGGTGTCATCAGACTACAAGTAAGATATACACGCGCACACAGACATACACAAACAAAATAGCTGTAATTATATTTTCTTACAAATACTAAACATAGGATCTGTCAAAAGAAATCAAAATCGGGGAGATGAAACTTGAAAACTTTGTTAAACTCAATTCATCTACACCCATTACACAAGTTATCATGGAGAGGTAAAAAAAAAAAAAAAAAAAAAAAAAAAAATCTAACAATATCTACAAGTCATCCAATCATCTTGGTATACCGAACCGAGCAAGAGATTGAACTATCCAAGCAAAGACAGCTTCCTCCAAATGATCATAAACGCGTCTTATCCTGCCGAATAAAGAAGTTCTTTGGTTATCTCTGTCATGCTTGTAGTGAACAAGTAGAAGAAGAAGAAAAGATTGAAAATTCAATTACAACAACAACAGCAATGGGACTTGTGAATTTAATTACTAATCAAGATATAGTCAATCAAATGATCAATAAACATTGTCTTTAATTTCCAAAAGAGTAAAAGTTATATTCGGACCAATTCACGGGTGTTTTCAATAGTTTTTCTGAAACAGGGATTGCATGCTCTTCAAAATTTTCTTGAGGTAACTCATGACCTGCATGAGAGGATACAGGAACTGATTTGAATAATTTGTGATATTCTTGAGGTAATTGATGCTCTATTTTCTCTCTCTTTTGAAGTACAGCTTGTTTGGCAGGCTTCTTGGCAGCAACAGCAGTAACAGTAGTACTGGCGGTCAGATTAGAAAGAAAATGGTAACCAATTTGAGGTGATTCGTTATTAACATTATAATAAGGCAGACATTCTTCAAAGGCCATAGGTCTAAACTGAGTATAAAGTGTATCATACTGGCTATCTAGGGCATCTTCCAAGGACTTTACAGTACCATCTGGATGTAAAATCTTCCATGGATCCCGACAGCTTTCGGCACGACAAGATTTCAATACAATGAGGAGAGCATCCAGACGAGAAAGCAATTGGGTTTGAATAGCGCCATAGATATTTTTGGTTTCATAAGGATCGTTTTTTAAATCATACAATTCATGCTCTCCTGTACACCAAACGGAATACATGTCTTTTTTTTTTAAAAAAAAAAAAAAAAGAGAAAAAATATAATAAAAGTAAATCATGGATTCAGTATATTTTTTGGGTAAAACTTACAATTGTAGCCTGGGGCAATTACACGAACAGTCTTGTAAATATTAGGACCTTTCACATGACCATCTGCAGATTTATAAATTTCTTCTAAATTCGTATCAGTCCAGAATTCGACAGCAAAACTTTCTTTGGAAGCCAATCGGCGATGATTCTTTAATCTTTCAATGATAGGAATCACACCGCCATCGACCCAGCTAGGAGCTTCTGCATTGGCCAGAGCGAGAAATGTTGAAGGTAGATCGTGATGAGTGCTTACCAGCTCACTCACTTTACCTTGAGCTACACCAGGACCACGAACTACAAAGGGGACGCTAATAAATAAATAAAGATAAATATATACAATGTATATACAAATGTCATTTACTTGATGTCTTCTTCAATATTCGATGTCTTTCCAGGATAAGATCGATGTTGACCAAGATGATATCCATTATCAGCACTATAGAATACATAGGTATTGTCCAACTCTCCTTGCCTTTCAAGTTCTTCAAACAGACTACCAACCATCTCATCTACAGCTTGTAATGCTCTCAAGCGATCTCGGTAAGCTTCATCGAAATTTTCAACCATTGTCTCGTTTAATCTTTCGAGATTTTTCCAATAAGAGGCAGTCTTGGTTTGCTGTGTTGGATTAAAATTGGCATGACGAGGAACTATAAAAGGGATTAGAGCAATATCTTTTTTTTTTAAAAAAAATAACAATATTTTACTTTTGACGTCTTTAAAAAGATGAGCATGTCTTGCTGCAGGTACTGCAGGACTGGTGGTCATGGATCCATTACCATAGATGGTGAATTGAGCATGAGGTGCCATAGGGGAGACTATATTGAACGCGTTTTAAACATATAATCAATACCAATATATGTATATATATATACTTACCCCATAGAAAGAAAGGATCTGTGGAATTTTCAAGTCGTTTAAGAGCTGCCTTTGCTTTTGCATGAATGATATCTGTTTGATAAGCATCCTTGTAATAAACAGGTGCTTGACCATTTTTAGAGAATACGGCTGTATTATAAACATATGTATATGGGTCTACAAGTTGATCTAATACAATGATTAAGCTTACACCTTTTTTTTTTTTTAATTATGGAGTGGAAATTTATTCACCTTGATAATCAAATCTAATACCAAAAGAAATTAGCAAGTGTTTTTTTTGTTATTTTTTTTTTTTTTTTTTTTTTACCCTTTGGGTGTTGGATTGTTATAATTATTGACAGAATATTGATTCATAAGTTTACCGATGTAATTGGTGTTATAGCCAGCCTAAAACAAATAAGAAATACATACAAACAAATATTTTTTATACCTTTTGTAACCAGAGAGGAAGATAATCTTCACCCAATTTTAATGTATTGAATCGACCATAGCCTCCATAAGGTGGAGACACGTCCGTAATACTACAATAATTAATATAAAAAAAAAAGTATATCGTGATTGATCTTACTTTGTATTATGAGCATATTGACCTCTGAGTAAACTGACACGACTAGGACAGCAAAGAGAGATGGTAGCATAATGATTTTTAAAGAGTGTCCCCTTCTCTACCAAATGTTTTTGAACATTAGGCATAAAATCCAAAGAATTTAATTGGTAATCTTGATCATCCGTAAAGATAAACACGATATTGGGCTTCTTTTGAGCTTCCACTTGAGATAGAGTCAATAAAGCAATAGCACCTAGAGCCAAAGATACAAATTTCATCCCTTTTTATAATATACGTATGTATATAAAAAGAGAAACAACCAGATTTTTATACTAGAGCATCTATCAATGTTACACCACTGTTTTTAAAATAAAATGGCGCAATTGTAATTTCCTCAAATTCAAAAGATATTGCACCATATGGTATAATTTTATATTTTTCTTATTCCTCTTTTTCATTATGTGGACCTCGAGTTCGTATGATACAGAAAATCATCTACACATACACATAGAAAACAAGTTTGATATTTATTCATTGTTTTGTTTGATTAATTGAATAAAAGTAACATCCAATATCTTTTATTGTATTACAGTTTGCATAACTGTACAATCATTGAGAATGAGTCAGGGCCTGTGTAATTATGCCATCTAGTCTTTTGAAAAAAATATAAAAAATAAAATGCATGGTTGGGAGAGGGGGTAAAGATGCTGTTGTTGCTTTTTTCTTTTTTTTTTTTTTTTTTTTTTTTTTTTTTTTTTTTTTTTACATTATGTTTTTATTTCCTTAATCTCACATATTTGTAGGGCCCCAAATCCTGTTCTTCTCGTCTTCTTCTCTTAATCTCTCCATGTGCCTTGTCTTTGATTTGTATGTTTGTACGAGAATCCAAATCAGGACTGACGTAATTTTTAATATCTACCCAACACGGTGCCTTATATTTCTTTAAACCAGCTTCAAGTGCACGTATTTCCTCTAAAGACCATGCTTCGCGTTCTTTTCGTAGTCTGTATTGTGAGAGTTCGTTAAATCTCACGTTTCCTCTTTGTGCTTTAATTGCGAGTGCTTTTGGGCGTTTTGGTCGGCTTGGCTCTGGTATATCATGGTCATCTTCCAATTCATCTTGCTCTTCAAAGTCTTCTTCATATTCTTCTATATGTTCTTCTCCATGTCTCTCTCCACCTTCTTCCTCATAGTCACCACTATCATCTTGTTCTTCTTGATATTCATTAACTTCTTGTTCAATCAAACTACTCTCTTGCTTAATTTTGTTATCATTTTCTCTTATTCGAGTAGGTTTTTCTTGTCTTTCGTTTGTTTCAAAAGTTTCCAAATCAGCTTCAATTAAGACGCGTGCACCAGGAAGTTCTGCCATATATGATAATGGTCTGCTATAGTATAAAGTTCAATTTGTTTGTCGTTTTTCTGTTTAAATACCTTTCAAAATTTTCTGGGTGTTCCAATCTTTCCTAAGATTATTTTTAGTTTTCCAAATATAATTTTTTTTTTTTTTTTTTTTTTTTTTTTTTACAATTCTCTCTCTAATATAAGCCATGACTTCAATAGATAGCATATTCGATTTTTGTTCAACCAATAATTGTTCCAGATTTTTATCAAGCTTTAAAAAAGGGGAGAGTGATTAATTACACACACACTCAACCAAAACAACAATACCTTATTTCGTAAATGAATTGCTTTTTTGATAATCAACACGTTCTCTTCATCCTTTGCTAGATTTTCTCCATAAGCTAATAGATCCAAAGGAAGATATTTAGCATTAATTTCTTTTAAATCCAAAGAATTTTTTTGAATATCTGTCAAAATGACATCTTGCAACAATCTGAAATAAAAATTGATATCTCTTGCAATCACCTTGGTTCGAAAGGGCAAGATACAAGTAAAAAAAGAATCCAATACCGATTTGAGTTTAGAACGTTGATGATAAAGATAAGCAAATGTCGCGACATTGACTGCTTCCAATTGTTTATATTTTTGGTGGCGAACTGTTCTTGGAAATATTTCTGTAACATCTTTTGGGGATAAGAATAGTTTGTCACCAAACAATAATCGTTTACTTTCTATGCGGCCATTTCTTTTTTAGTAAACTCACTTTAATATTTATACATTGAGAGGGAGGGAGGGTGGACTTGCCTTGGAGTGTTGAATATATTTTTTGTAGTTTTATTTCATCTACTACAGCTTCTTTAAATAAGTCCAGTAAAGATTTACTTGTGGTGGCTATTTCATGATATTCCAACATGGTCAAATTGTATTTTTTTTTTTTTTTTTTTTTTTGTGGAAAAAGAGAGGATTTTTTGTTAATAAGGAATTGGCAGACACTACTACAGCCACACCGAAGAATATTTCGAAAAATATTAAGAAAAAATAAAGTCAGATTATATACCTGATTTTCAAACATGCATTGCTTACTCAAATCTCTATGGATTAAGTCGAAAACTGAACACAGAAAGGAAAAGAATATTTATTATACAAATTTTCAAAAAAAAAAAAAATACGAAGTTAGTACTTAGTATGTCCACCTTTGGCTTCAATTACGTCCTGGCATCGATCTCTCATACTTCCGACTAAAACTTCTGCAAGACCAAGGCTGATTTGTGGCCACTCTTGTTGAATCAAGGCTTTCAACTGAGCAGTATCTTTAACCTGGTCCCTCTTGGAGGCTAACCTCTTCTCTAAGTCCCACCAAACATGCTCAATTGGGTTTAGATCCGGGCTTTGGGCAGGCCAGTACTCAAAACCGCGAATGACATGGGACTCCTTCCACCACTTGGCATAGCTGCTTTTATGGCAAGGAGCACCATCTTCTTGAAGTATAAACTCCTTACCGGTGTCCTCGTGAAGTTTAACGAACCAAGGATGAAATTCATTTGCCAAAATATTGATGTAACATTCATCATTCATTGTGCCCTCGATTATGGCAAGGGGACCAAAAACCCCAGCGTGAAAACAGCTCCATATCATTACTGAACCCTTTCCAAATTTCGAAGTTTCTTGCACGAAACGATCTTCATATCTTTGGCCCTTCTGTCTTATTACTCTATGGCCACCATCGCAGTTCTCAACCGTGAACCTCGACTCATCTGACCATACCACTTGCGACCATTGCTCATGTGTCCAATTAATCCGATCTTTGGCCCACTTCAGTCTTCTTGCTTTATTTTCGTCGCTTAGACGTGGTCTCTTGGCTGCCCAGTAAGAATGGAATCCAAGATGATTAAGGTAGGAGATGATTGTGTCCCTTGACACGTGAAGACCAAAGCTCTCGCAATACACCTTAATTTGCTGAAAGTTAGAGAAAGGATTCTTTGCCGTAAAGCGCTTTAAGTCTCTCAATTGTCTTTCGTTTGCCACCATAGGTCTTCCTGTCTTTCTCTTTTTCTCAAAAGTACCCCTATCATCAATTCTTTTCTTTATTGTATGCACAGTACTGACACTAAGTCCCATTATGCCTGAAATCTCAGTAGTTGTTTTTCCGGCTTGTGAAAGCCAATATACACCGCCTTGGGTAAGATCATCATGAGTTATATATGTTCCACGCTTCTGCTTTCAGATGATGTATCAGTCATTGTAAATCTTTAGATTGAATGTGCTTTTTTTAATTTTTCGGTGTGACTGTATATAACCTTCCAATTAATTTGATATCCCTTTTGTTCCTCGAATTCAATCTCGAATAAAAAGAGTTCTAAAAGTACCTACGTCTTTGTTATTAACTCTCACCACCTCCAACACAACAAGCTGGACTCACACTTGAAGAGATACCTTGCTCATTCGTTGAAGATGGTGAATTCTACAATAACATTTGATACTATTGTGAGTAGAAATATTAACTAACATTGTAAAATAGTGATATCTATTAACATCCCAAGTTTTTTGGTAGGCTCTTTCGGATGAGTTTTCCTCGAATGAAGTACTGGTCGAAGCGACCTCGCTTGTATTTAAGTCAAACAATCCATTTATGAAATTTTTTCATACCGTTCTGCAGTCATTGTAAGTCTTTAATCGATCATTCAGGTTCTGTAGCGCCTATTTAACTTTCCTAATTATAGCGTCAGTGGGTTGTTTATTGACAATAGTGATGTTTACAATAACGAAATAAATTGTAACCACTATATTCTATGGCCAATTCTGAACTCATTATCAAAATCAATTCAGAAGACTAAGTTTTCATTAGGTGAAAAGAGATTGGAAGCTTTATCCCAGGAGCTAAAGTTGATCCATAATGACAATCGGCATTTCTATAATGCTGATGGTATCATTTCAAATATAGAAAGTGAGATTGAAATAGCAATCTTGGAAACAACAGGCCCCTTACTTCAACAAAATAACCCAAAGGAAACTCAAGATTATATCAAGGCTGGATACGGCCTAGTCGCCATGCTGCATGTCATCGGGCGAAAGTTCCACTATGGTGATTTTGAAATTTTCAAAAAAATTGGCTCTTTTTTTTATTCAGGCGACACGTTTGTATTTTCTCTTTTCTTTAAAGACGTATCCGCTAACGTTTTATTTTATGGTGTTTTTCAGCAACAAAGATCAGGATTTGGAGAGCATTTATGCCAGCAAGAAAGGTTTATGTGACAAATTGTATTGGTTCAGTCAAAGTGCCAACAAAATCAAAAACGTCAGAGGAAAAATTGAGAAAGTTGATCGATCTATTTTGGTTCTTAAGAGTAAGATATACTTGATCCATATTTTGACATTTTATTTATCATTAATGACTTTTGTTAGCAACTAATCAACGAATCATATCAAGCCATCGATGAGCTACAAAGATCACACATTGATAATATGAAGAAAAAGGCTAGGAAGTTGGAGGGGCACGAAAAAGTAACAAGTTTGTGTGGCAACTTCAAAATAAACACCCTGATCAAATTGCCACAGATTTACATCAAAAAATCAAGTCGTTTGCAAATGAATAGCTCACCAATTAGGCCAGATAACAGCAGTTAGATAATTAGGGCATATCTATCGCTAGTTTTTTCATTAAAATAACATACTATTTAATATCGTGAATTAGCAGATAACCACTTGTATGTGAATTTTACCTACCTTGGTAAAGTTGGATAGTATCTTTGAGGCGGTGAAGAAGGTACATATGCTTACATGCAATTATGTTGTATTCGAAGTCTTTGCATGTACATTTGATCATTTAATTGTTATGAACTTCAACTTGATAGAATATGTCATTGTTCGTGAAAGATTGTACTGAGTAAAATGATTCATGCTCAAGCTGTATCATATCTTCAATTGATTCTGAATTTATTGCCTCTGCTGATATTTGTCTGGTTCTGTTTTATCCTAAGATTAAAAAAAAAAAAAAAAAAGAGTCGTGGATGATGACAGGAATTTATCAAAAATTAGGTGGTCTTTATTGGGTGGATAATACAACTCTTTAGATACTTCTTGATGGCTTTTGTCCTATTAAGACTTCTCGTCTTAGTTATTAATTATTTACAGCCGGCGATTGTACATCTTACGTATTACAAGTTGAGGTCAGTGTCTACAAACTCTCACTTATCCGTAATATGCAATCCTTAAATATCATGCTATTAGATATTCGATTGTATTGATCATAGATATAACACATTGTTCTTTAGCGTAAAGTACTAGAATACAAAATTCTAAAGATATCCAAATACTGTTCGACACTTTTATACAAGCCCTAAGCTTTGGATGTGTGGTTTTTTAGCACAATTACAAGAGGTTTACTACGAATCCATTGTATTTAACAAACGACTTTATGGCTCTATTGCTCTATTGAAATTTTGGGGCTATTGTACTTACATTTTTCTTCATATCTTGTGCAAGCAGAGAATATTACCTAACTTCTTCGATTCTTGACTCTACTCTAACTTGGATCTCGGGATGAAGAAACATATTGACTTATAACAAGATGATATCAAGGTGCGTCAACCACAAGTAATATGCAAAATTTGTAGCGTTTAAGGTAAACATTGTATACGGTTGTTTAATTTAATCATATGTAATCATAGTGATAGATTAATTCCTGTTACTTTGGTGATCACAATAAACAACAGCCGTTGATCATGTCTGAAGACCACAACGATATCAAAAGCCTTTTTGCGTTCGATAAAATAGGTAAGTGTATGGTTTCTTTGATAGGCTTTCCCTTTTTTTTTTTTTATTTTTTTTTTTATTACCATCTTTTTTGCTTTTGTATTTATTTGTTCTTTTCATTATACATTGTTTTCATAAATAAAAGTAACCCTATTCCGAAATACCAAACTTTATTCATGCATTATAAGAACGTATAATAGTACTGTATACACTGTTATTATACCTAATTATATCACATCCAAATTACGTTACATTGACCTAATTCAAAATTGCCTGCTAAATGCTTGTTTTTTTTTTTTTTTTTTTTTTTTTTTTTTTTTTTTTTTTTTTTTTTTTTTTTTTTTTTGCAATCAAACAACCTTTGGTCGGAATCAAACAAGTTGTCTGCAATCAAACAATTTTTTTGTTTGTAGACAATTGTTTGGAATCAAACAATTAAGCCATACAAAAAGCCACCTATGCGCCGTTGTATACAACTTCTTTTTTCATGATTCTCTTCTTACTTCGTTAATAAAAGGATTACAAAAAGACTCATTCCGTCTTAATACTCTTATTTTCAATTTTATTCTATTTATTCTCTAAATGTCTTATGCCCTATATTCATATTAAATTAAATCGTAGAACTGAAAAAAAAAAAAAAAAAAAAAAAAAAACTAAAAATAACAAAATTAAATCTGTCAAAGAAATACTTTGAAATCAACTTGGTTATATACCAGTTTTTGTCCTTTAGTAATACTATGTGGAAATAGAGACTACTCAGTACCATATAAAGAAATAATAATAATAAAAAAAAAAAGAATTATGTTACTACATATTATATGTGGTTCACCTGACAAAAATATGAATAAATTTATACCGTGTACTTTATTTTATGATTTATACAAAAAGTTTCTGTTATCAAAATAGGAGGCAAGGACGAGTATAGATACAATGAAACAGAAGGTACTGGTTTATTGCTTGTAAAGAGACTGTTTATTTATAGCTTCTGAGAGGTGTTTTCCTATCTAAATTATGCAATGGTTTGCTGCCAATGATTAACCCCATACTAAGGTTTGATATCTTTAACAGCCTATACGATCATTATTTTACGTCAGATGTGGGATCATCATATAATTGTATGAGATTGAATTTGAACGTGTTACAGGACAATCTGATCTCTAGTGTAATATGGCTTATTCGTTAAGCAAAGCCTTATACCATTCACAATATGTATCAATAAATTAAAGTATGTGTTAGTCATATGGGTTGGGATATGTTAGGATGATAAGATCGAGATAACTATTTAATAGTTGATCAGGACATTATCTGTATTCAGTCTTATAATATTTCTATTAATCTTTACTCATTCACGACCGTGTAGATTTATATACATAACCTTCTAACCCGGATTTCTTCTGTCTTATAAAAGTTGCAAATGTCAACTGTCTCAGTCTACGTAAATCAGTGGATACAACCTCTATTTCACTTTTTATTCGCTATTTACGCGATCAGTCTCTCGATATACTGGCCTTACAAGAAACCCACACTACCTCGCCACGACTAAAAGACCTCTTTCATAAGCAACTTCAAGCTAAGGATAGTATATGATTGCCTCATTGTGACTTGGTGTACTTCTCTATTTCTTTAGGTGCTCTAACTTATGACAGTATCCGAGAAAGACAAATCATTAAAGCCAAAGCATCAAAACTGGGAGGCTATTGGTGACGAAAACAGCTGTCCAGTTTACATCTTATGGTTTTTTTATTTATTTATTTCTATTCTTTAATTTTGTATGGAATAAATAACAATAACGTAAATTGTTACGCGATATTTACAATATGCATATAAAACTTGCATACGCAAAAAGGGGGGGGGGAGGTTTTAGCAGAAAGAAAGATTTAATTAACTTACATATCATTGTATTTCATTCGCTTGAGTCCACAAAGATCTTTCTTAATCAAGAAATAATAGGTTACTTTTTTTTTTATTATTATTATTAAACGTTTCTTGAAGATCGCGATATGCATGCATACTAGTTTAGGAATAGGATTTTTATAATTATGTGTCAATACCATTATTACTTTGGGGGGGGCGATCAAACATAATCTTTAGATAAGCTGTGCTGTTTTCTTTAAAAAAAAAAATATGTCCACTCTAATTCTTTTTTATATAACCCCTCTTAAATTCCATCACGAAAGCAGCTACAATATTCTGAGCTTGTGTAAATTCTGCGTAGTCTAAGGAAAAATAAGCCAGAGAATGGTGTTTTAAAAAGATCAAATAGGCACTTATTGCTCTACACTTTATTTTTTTATTTTTTTATTTTTTTTTTTTTGGATGATTTTCTCAGCAAACTGTAGATCATTCTGATTGTTGATATAGTTGTTGATTTTTTTTTTAAAAAAAAAAAAAAACCTGTTTAACGAGCGACATTGAACTATGAAATAAATTCTCAACTCTCATACACAACTTTTCTTGATTAAAGGCATCTTTTGACTTTATTCATACTCTTTTCAGCTGTTTGATCATAGTTTTTTTTTTTTTTTTTTTTTTTTTTTTTTTTTTTTTTTTATAATAAGCATTTTCAGGTCGTAAGCAGATTTACACTAAAATTCATGTTGGCGGGCCATAGTATGTTCCAAAAAGATGCATATGCTTGGTTTTAAAAAAAAATACCTTTAGCAATGAAAAAGCAATAAAGGGAAATGAGATAATTATTAACCCTTAAATAGTAATCATATATATAAAAAAAAAAAAAGGGAGTCCAAATAATGTCATTTTCAAAAAGGACAAGCCAATATTTTTTATTATTTTATTGTCTTCCCCAAAAAAAAAAAAAAAAAAAAAAAAAGGATATTCTGACCTTTTAAAAGTTTTACCAGATCGGTCACCCAAAAGAGGGATCACACAAATAATCTCTCCTATTTTGATGTGCAACATTTGTACAAGCTGCCATATTCCAGATTCCTCCTTATTGGTGTTCCAAAGTAAAGTTGAAGCACCTTTCCTTTTGTGCTCCAGATAGAAAATTTTTATTATTATTATTTTTTTTTTTCCACTAAGCTGTGATTCATTTTTTTTTATGCAACATAACGCGATCGGTTCATTTTTACCGGTATTAAGAACTCAGGAGGAGGAGGGGATTGTCTATAGAAAACAATACTTTTTAGCTTATCCCAAAATGATGTTTGCTACAATAAGTAATATGAAAGACCGTATGATTCCGGGACTCGATTCAAACATCCCCTTATTTTCTTGAAAGGCACACATTTTCTATTCGGTCTCTTTATCTCGGAAGAAAGTGATGTAGTCTGCGCGCCTTTTTTTTTTTTTTTTTTTTTTTTCAAAGCGAAGTCTCACATTATATAAATCTATAACTAAAAGAAGAATAATGAGTACTGTAAAAGGAATGATTGATAAGCAGTAAAAGAAACACAATAAGCAATCCAAACACACTATTATCGTGACTGAATGTACATTTAATTTATCGTGCAAACAATTTTTTCTGTAAGAAGGACAAAGGGATGAAGCAAATTTATGCGTCTGTACTGCATATCACCACTGAAATATCCAAAACAATTTTTGAATTCATGATTCAATGCTTTAAAAATCGTATTTATTCTTTTTGAGAAAGATTATAAGAATGTTAAAGATGACAGCTGTAAGCACATGCAAAACGAAAGAATTGTATGCAGTTATGTTTTGTCTAAAAGAAACCACATTAAAGTATGTACAGAGTATAAACAATTGATATTATACGCAAAAAAAAAAAAAAAAAAAAAAAAAAAAAAAAAAAAAAA
>JNDS01005410.1:0-10986 GCA_000697035.1 Rhizopus stolonifer B9770
TAGAAAGGATATTTATTTGTAATCGAGAATATGGATAAAAATATTGGTAAAGTATAGAGGGTTTATATATGTTTTTGTGGTTTTTGTGTTATATATTGTTTTTGGGTTTTTGGTATCCTTTCTATCGTATATCCATAAAATGTATTGTATTGGTATAGGGTGTATCCTATTAGAATGGAAGTTGTGTAGCCAACTGATCATTTGCGTTGTAATTGTGGTTATTGTTCTTTTTAAGAGTGTAGTTGTATAAATTTAAGTTGTGTATAAGGTATCAATCAGTTGATATTGAGTTCAAAATAGAGAGTATATTGTTCGTTCAAGTGACCACCAGATCTTGTATAGGAGGTCAATCTTGGTTTGTGTTGATAAAGTAAAAGTAAAAAAAGAGATAATAAAAGGGATTACAATGAAGATTATTGACTTCAAAGGACTTGACTTTTATGTTGATAATAAGATCAAAAGATAAAAAAAGGTAAAGTTAAAAGTTAAGAAAAGTTTAAGTAAAGTAAAGTTCTTTAGAAGTAGCGAGAGATATTTATACTAGTTTTTTTTTTTTTTTTTTTTTTTTTTTTTTTTTTTTTTTTTTTTTTTTTTTTTTTTTTTTTTTTTTGATAGCTATTGTTGTTGATTTTGTGATACTTTTTCAACGGCTACTGTTGTTGATTCTGTGTAATGTTTTCGGTGTTCCAAGAAATAAAAGGTTGCTGAGCAACACAGGAAACAAAAAAAAAAAAAAAAAAAAAAGTCGAAAAAATTGTTGTAAAATGTCATACTCATTCAGTTACAATATCAACTACTCAGTCAAGTAGATAACAGGCATCGGACAAGATTACAATAATAGAATTAGGATTAGAACGACTCAGGTGAAATCATGAGAAATGCAGCAGAGAGTTCTTATTACCAACATCTATATAAAGGCGATGTGAATCATTCTAAAAACGGCAGAATAATTACTTAAGAAAGACCAGAATAAAAGACTCCTAAAAGTAGTTATTTGTCTTTTCATTTTATTTTTAAATCATTGAATCCTTCAAACAAAACAAAAATGAAGGAATCGTCCTAAATAAAAAAGAAAAGGCGATAGAATTGAGTAATTCTACTTTAACGATGCGTCCTCGGGGAATCGAACCCCGGCCTTCACCTTGGAAGGGTGAAATTCTACCATTAAACTAAGAACGCCTTTTGATGAAAAAAGTGATTTTTAAAATTATATATGTTGCTTAATCCGACCCGGACAAAAAATACCGGAACGGACAAATTGAAGCGCGATGTGTAGAAGAATGTTGTTGGTTCGGAAGCTGAAACTTAAATTAATTTAAACAGCAGTGACGCAGTTTGTAAGTTGAGATTGATGAAAGCTTTATTTCGAAACTGGATTTGAAAGTAAAAATAGATTGATCCTATGCCATGAGGTCATGTTGAGTGAAAATTATTGATAATCATTTATTTTCCTACAACTTTGAAGCACGAAACTTGTACAAAGCTATTAATTAAAAGCATAAGCATAGGAATAATATTGTACTCAATTCTACGGAATTCCAAGAGTTTTCTATTGTTTAAAAGAAAATACGACCTAGCCATTTCTTCTAACCATTTTTGGCGTTCTTAATTGGAATAATTGCCGCTGGATGTGTAATTTATTCTTTTTTTTTCATGTTTCCAGAAGGTGAATTTTATATATTATCCCGTAAACACGGCTTTGCTTTAGATGTCTACGACGGTCAAACAAAAGTAAAGAGTCAGCCAAACGACTATATTGTGTTAAAGAAGTCGGTTTACCCAAATAACCCTTTGTTTTTAGGAAGATGCAAACATAATTGTATGGCCTCAAAAGTTTCAAGACAGCGATAATCAGTAATTATTATTTTATTACAACATTGGTAGGTATTAAGGAAATTATATTTATCAGGCTGTGGTCTTTTGTGAATGGTCGTTTGATAAATAAGAAATCGGGACATGGTAAATGAACAATATTGAAAGTAAACGGAATGCTCGAACTAATTATTTTTACATGTAAAATAGCTCTCGATATTAGCTCCAGTAAGTTTTGACATTACTCTGCTCAATCTCAGTTTAGTCTTTCTAACATTGGATCTCAATTTTTTTTCAGGTGCTTTTAGAAGAGATAAAATAATTGTCCAGAAGAAGGTCAAAGGAAGCAAACAATCTCAAGAAGTAAGTTAAAACATCTGTGTGTATGTTTGTAAAAATAGTTTCGGCTTACTCAGTATTTCTAGTGGGTCTATGATCAAGGCTATATTTGCTCCAAAGAATATCCTACTCTTGTTTTGGATATTAGGGTAACTGCAGTAAATTACCGAGGAAGAAGAAAAAACTAATTGCTGTAATGTAGGGAGATAGTGAAAAGGGAGGGGCACAGATATTGCTTTATAAAAGAAAAGATTCCGACAATTTGAACCAACAGTGGCATTTTGAACCTTACCAGCAATTTGAACATACGTTAAATATGGCAACTACCAGTTTGCCTTTACACAAAAAAGAAGGATTCGGCCAACCTAGACTTGGTTATGGTGCCGAAGTAGGAATTCCCGAGGAGCTCAAGAAGCTTCCAGATGATATTAAGGTAGCAGGTGTTGGAAATAACGTTTCGGCTACACCTACAACAGATACGCCTGACCATTCTCGTAAAGATCCTGCCTTAGCTCAATATGGATCATTTTACGGTGAAGCCAACTTCCAAATGCCATCATCCTCTGGAGAAGGAGCACAACCCAACCCAAATAACTCACATGCAGGCCTCGGTCCTGATAATGCCAACACAGGATCTTACCCTCCACCTCCTGTGTACCCACCACCCTCTTCTTCAGATTCTCCAGGTTATCCTCCCCATTCTGACGCGCACCAACAGCAACTTGGATATCCTCAACCATCCACATCTTCCGGATTTTCTCCTCATATTATCAACCAACAGCCCAACTATCCTCAGCCATCTACATCCTCTGGATTTCCCGAGCCTTATTCAAATCAATCAGGACCTCAAGGGCAAAGTAACGCGCACGGTTATCCAGCTCCTAGTTATGCAGCATCACCAAGTGATTTCCCTCAAGCGCCACTCTCACCTTCGAATTATACACAATCAGGAGCTCCCGGGTACCCGTCAAACAATGCTGGTTACCCTCCTTCAGCTTATCCACCTAACAACACCAACAGTGGTTACCCTCCTTCCCCTTCAGGCTATCCACCACCACCTTCTAGTAATTATCCACCACCACCTTCTGGTAATTATCCACCACCATCTTCTGGTAATTATCCACCACCTCCGCCAAGCTATGGAAGACCGCAACAGGAACAATACGGCTATCCATCTTACCCTCAATAGTTTAAAAGAAAAAAGAAAAAACTGGACCCGTTATAGTTAAAAGACAATATACATATAATTTGCGAATCAAGCTCTACTGAATATTGATTACATTTCTTCACCTTGCAATCATAACGAATCTTGAGATTATATATTAGTGTTAGTGTTAGTGTTAGTGTTAGTGTTAGTGTTTTTTTTTTTTTCTTTTTTTTGCTGTAATTAGTCTACAGACATAATGATTGAAAATAACTTTCAGATTTTATAATTGTGTAGGTATTTTTTTTTAAGTATTACATTTGGAAAGATAAAGACAACATCCTAGTATGTATATAAGTGTTAAAAGTGATGAGTGTAGTTTTTTTTTTTTTTGTTTTTATTATTAGTGTGATATGCAAAAGTATTATGTGAATTGGGGATAAAACAAAAGAATACAAAACTTATTCATTTGCATCAGTAATACCTTCTTCGTGGATAGCAAACTGACATTCATTTTCAGGCAAAGAAGGTGAATCATATACTTTACAAATTCTATTTTCCCCACGTCCTTTTTTGAGGTAAAGACGCGTACATGAAGCGTGAGCAATAATATTACCGCCCGCAGGTTTTTTTGGATCCGGATTAAACATTGACGCGCCACCATCCACTTGAGCAACCACTTGATTTGTAATCACTACCGCAACACCATACTCATCTGCCAAACGCTGAAGTTGACGCAAGAATTGAGCCAAATGGATCTGACGTGCAGCAAGCTCACCACGACCAGCGTAATCTGTACGATATAAAGCCATGGCTGAATCAACAATAAGCACAGCAAATCGAGTTTCTGCCATCATTGCTGCAGCCTGAATAAGGAGTGTAGTTTGGTGATCTGTGTTGTAAGCTCGAGCATATGCAATATTATCCAAAGTGTCTTGTCCATCCAAAGAATAACGTTGTGCGATCGAAAGTACACGGTTGGGTCGGAATGTATTTTCGGTATCAATAAATAGACACTTTCCTTGTGCTCCACCCATTTCATAAGGTAATTGCGCTGTAACCGACAGCATATGACACAACTGACTTTTTCCCGTTCTAAATTCACCAAATACCTCTGTGATGGATCCCGTTTCTATACCACCTATCATTTGTCGAAAATCAGTGTCTTGCTTACACTTTTTTTTTTTATTTGTTCTAACCTCCTAACAGACGATCCAACTCTTTTGATCCTGTTGTAATTGTGATCACTTCCTGTCGACGTTTGTGCACTTCCGTAGCGGTTGTAAAGCCTAAACTCACAAGTTTGGCAGCTGAGACGGAAAAAAAAAGGGTAAGTATTTACTACGCACTACGCAACAAAATCTGTACCTTCTGTCAAAAATTTATCTGCTTTGGCTTCAGATATACCCTTTACAGCCAATAAAGACTTTTTTGCTGCATAGGCAACTGACTCTACTGTATGATAGCCGTTTTCTCGTAACTTCTTGACGTCTGAAGCAGAAATACCGATTTCCTGCAAAAAAAAAAAAAAAGAAGGGAATATGAGCAACTTTTATGAAATTTATTCTTGTTTCTTTCATATACCTCTAACTTTGAAATTAGAGTATAGTTTGACTCTCCTTCGTCATACGATTCTGACTGTGACATTTGAATTTGGGTAATGCAAGAAAGAAGAAGTTTTTTTTTTTTATTTCTTCAGACAGTTTTTAAACATTTAAAAACCAATGCGCGGGTTTTCAAACCAAAAGGCGGAAATGGAAATCTAGTGAGCGGCTTTTCCCCCGTCAATCGATAGTTCTTGGTATTGATTGTTCTTTTGAAATAAACTTCAAGTACGTTGATTCTATCAGCACATTATATCTTTTTCTTTTCTTTTTCATATTTTTTTGATGAGTGTCCAAGCTGTTTTTTCCGTATGATAGGAGGACTTTAGTTATTGTACCTTTTTAAAATAGTCAATGATGTCTATTACAGATCCAAAAAAAAAAAAAGGAAGATCAATATACATTCAATCTCTCTTTTTTTCTTTTTTGCTTTTGAAACAAACAAAATTGTTACGATTGACATATTTTTCGGGACATCTTTGTCCAGTCCCATGCTTTCTCATTATCTCTAGCTCAATGTTTTTTTCCAAGCATTGTGATTAAACTAACACACATTTTCTCTCTTTTTGTTTGTTATATTTTGTTGTGTTGTGTGTTTTTTTTTTTTTTTTTTTTTTTTTTTTTTTTTTTTTTTTTTTTTTTTTTTTTTTTTTTTTTGCCAATAATGAGACAAAGCAAAGTATTTGGAGGCATGACAAAAGAAAAAAACAATGATAAAGAGACTGCGATACAAGTAAAGCTGACTTGCTCAGTCGGTCAAATCAAATGTTTTAGTTGAACGTGCTGAAACTATACAATTTGATATCTGGTGCTTTTGTCCAATTACCTTTGAGCTTTGAGCATCAGCATAAAGCCCAAAGATAATGTACCCGTTAAAGGGTCGTCTTTACGATTTAGACAAATGATTGGCGTGACGAGGCTATTGAATGGCTGTAAAATATTTTGATGATGGTTGCTTTAATTTTTGTTCCAAGACTAAATTCCTAGAATGGCTCTCATTATAAGTCAAACAGGGACTGCAACCTTATAATTTAAATGTATACCTTTTCAATAAGGCTAACAGAGTCTCTACTTAATATAACCGATATGTGATTCCTGTTTTTCTTGATTTTATAATAGTACTTTCACTGTCGACCAACCTGGCTGTTTCTCCAAGTAGTACCATAAATATTGGTCCTGTTTTGCTCTATTATATGTACCAAAACTTTTCTCTTATAACTATTACTAAGTCTTCAGTTATATTTATGAAGAAAGAAAAGCATACGTAACTTTGTTCATTCACTCTTTTTAAAGCTCAGATTTTTTTATCAATTTTTTTAAGGGGTTGCTTCCTGCAACTTTGTTTACCGTTACATACAGAACTGATCCAAGGCTTATAAGCAGTGTGCAGCTATTTAGGTATCCACAAGAAACTTGTTCTGAGAATAAAAGTAAAAAAAAAAAAGAAAAGGATAATGATACACTGAATATTTATAAATAAAAAAAAAAATAGATGTGATTATTTTTTTGCGGCTTTTAGCCATGGATGATTAAACGCTTGTTCTGGAGTCATTCTTTCTGAAGGTTCCCAAGTTAGGCATTTGCTTATAAAATCAGCAAAGTCTCTATCAAAGGCATCGTTATTTGACCTTTTCAAGGCCTCTGTGAATGTTAGTGAGTTTGGTTTTCTTTTTTTCCCTTTTGAATTGATAGATTTTCGAGGATTATCGTACATATCTATTGAAGATGAGTCAAAGAAACTATCATTTTTTCATTACCAAAAAATTGCTTTTTCCTTGTGCATCTATCAAGATAATGCTTTTTGGGCACTCCTAATAGTTGTATGATACATGCTAGCTGGTCAGGCTCACTTTCGCCTGGAAACAGAGGCCGACCTGTGTATAGTTCTGCTAATATACAACCCGTGCTCCACATATCTATCGGTAACCCATACTCCATACCCAATACAACCTCGGGTGCACGATAGAATCTGCTCTGAATGTACGAATAGACTAATAAAAAGATGAGAACATTAAAAAGCTTCAAAGATCTTACCTCTTTCATTTACAAAGCATGAGCTACCAAGATCGATGACACGGATTCCACTTTTTTCAGGATGTTTAAGTAGAATGTTCTATTGATTGAATAAGTATCTTTCTGCACACCCTTACATCTACCTCAGGTTTCAGGTCACAATGTATAATATTATTTTCTCCAAGCAAGGTTAAAGAAGTCAATATTTGAGTTGCAAACCTATTAGATGTATCAAAATTCAATTTCTGTAGCTCTTTATTTTTACCTTTTTACTAAACCCATACTGAACCCTTGATATGAATTTTGTTGCAAGACTTCAAATAGATTTGAGCTTAAGCATTCAAATACAATACACAAGTGGCCTCTAAAATAAAAGTGTTCATACATTCGTACAATTGAATGCTTGTTGTGAGGATCCTATGCTCCCCTAAAGTAAATTCTCTTTTTTTTTTTTTTTTTTTTTTTTTTTTTTTTTTTTTTTCATTGAAATTCAGCCACTAACCAGTTGCATTAATTTTTCCAATATTTTAATCTCCATTAATGCTTGAGCATGAAACCTTTTCTTGTTACGAATGATCTTGACAGCCACGATATTATTAGTTCGATCGCTGTTCTTTGACTGAGGCTTCATATCTTTACATTGAACAACCTGTCCAAAAGAGCCCTTTCCTAAGCTCTTGACGATCTCATAGCGGTAATTCAAATGGTCCTTCAAGACGATTTGGTAATCACCATTTTCATCATCGTAACCATAGTTTTGTGTGGCTTGATCGGTAGTTGCCATGTGCTTTTTGGCTTGGGAGCCAGCACAGTAAACGGAATGATATTTTAAAATTTCCATCTTTTCGAAAGGAGAAAGGAACGCCTTGTATCGTTGAAGGTTCACTAACGATGAGTTTCGTTTGTACTATTTTTCTTCTTCTTACTTTTTGTACTTCCAGCTCCAATCGATCCTCTTTCTTTTCTGAAAATAACCTTTGAATCATTGTCTTGTACTTCTTCGTGACCTACGAACAGTTGAAGCCTGTCATGTATTTTATCCATTATATTCGATTCATTCGAATCAGCCATAGGCTCTACATCGTCATCGGGTTGACTGATCACACCGTGTGCAGAAATTAGACTGGCACTTAATTTTGTTGAATTCTCTTTTTCCTTAACAATTTGTTCTTGAAGTAGTTCGGAAGGAGGCATCAAACGTGTCGAGCATGTGTTCTTGATTGATTTAGAAGCGAATATTTCTGGTTTTCGAAGCTTTGTAGTGTGCGTAGTGGAAATGACGGGGTCTTCTTTTGGCTTATGGATCGTGACCATTTCCCCAGGTGTCTGTGTTTCATATTCACTTTCGCTACTACTGTTGCTTTCTGTAGATTGTCTACATTTGCCTTTATTTGATGCAGATTTAAATATGACTGATTGTCTATTTTGAATGGGTATAGGTAGTCTGGTGCTGATGGGCTTGTTTTTTTCTTTACTTTCATCCATTTGAACCTTTGAAAAAAAAAAAAAAAAAAAAAAAAAAAAAAAAAAAGAAAATATTAAAAAAAAAAAGAGAGCTCCTTTTCGATTCTCTGTTCTCTCCCCTACCTGAGTTCCTGTTTTTAATGATGAACTTATAAAAGGAACGAGGAGGTCCTTCTTATTGATATCCGACTCTATGGGTGATATCAAAGGGTCAACATGGCAAAGTTCTTGGTTTGATTTACTACTTTCGGTTTGTAGTTTGGTGAGCTGACTCCTTGTTCCTTTTCTTTCGGGTGAAGAAGGCGGTGTTAGATGTTCTTCTTTAGGTTGGTCGGCTACAGTAGGTCGACGCGGAGGTACTGGCAGCCTCGTGGGAACTGTATCGCGTATAGAATATATTTCTGTCTTTTGCTGTGGTGTGATTTTATTCGTCATTTTCGGGATGTTTGAACTGCCTCGAAAAAGTAAGTTGGACTTTACGGAAGACGTGGCAACTTTGAAAGTTGGCTAATGTATTAAAAAGTCAGTTTTGTAATCCCAACAATATTCTCTCTCTCTCTTCTTTACATCGTGATTCGAAGGTGATGATTCATATTTTGGTAGACCACTAAAAGACATTGGGAGAAGGCTAATTAAAGAGATTAACATTATTTCAACATATAAATATATATATGAATACCCTCTTATTGTACAAAGTGAGATTTCTGTATGGGTGTGAATTACTTTATGCACAAATGAAAGTATGCACTATTTTAATATATTAAAAACAAGATTGGTTCTTCACAAGTTGAGGGGTTTACAGAAATAAAAAAAAAAAAGAAGTTCAAAGTTGTCAAGAAAATTGAATAAAAAAAAAAAAGATTCTTACGCCACACCATTTTATGAGTTGGCATGATTTGATGATGGAGTTTTTTTTTTAATGAATACAACTCAGAGTTCTGGGGGAAATTTTATTGAATAAACCAAACGTCATATGAAGACACTTCTATATCTTCAATTCATAAAGATGTACTCGCTTGTTACACAATTTGGTTTACAATTACCTGAATGACTAAAGTGCATAAAAGAATATTCATTAATGATCCATATTCAATCACAGAGATTGCCAGACATATTAAAAGTAACATTTTGCTCCCTTTGGGGACTACAAATTATAATATATATTTTTGTTCATATTAATGAAATTTGGACAACGAAGGTTTTAAATTGGATGTATATCTTTTTGGACTTACTGTGTTTCTGAAAACTCCGCAAGATTTTTAATACCTTAGATACAGGATTTTACCCTAAAATTGGACGATGTTAATTTTTTTCTAGACGAATCAAAATTAATTTTTAGATTGTTTATTTACCTTTTTAGGACGAGACTCGAAAAGGATCATAGATAAATTAGTGTTAGGTTTTGGACGAGTTCAGAATAGAATTCAGATGTTTTTGCTAATGCTGAGTATTTGTCCAAGATGGTGAAAGGCCCTTAAGGTGACAATAAATCTTACACAATACGGAAAAGAGAATAAAACTAACCTTTAGTTTTATAAAAGATAATGCAACCGACTACAATAATTCCTTGAAAGTCACACAACTTGAATATAATCATAGTTTTTTGACAACTTCCTTTCTTCTATTTTTACTTTGTTCTTAACTTCTAAAGAAAATGTATACCGATGATATAAATGATAAAGATGTAATACTAAAAATTCAATCAGTCTTATTTGGTTTAACCGTTTCTTTTTGTATATTAGCTAACATCATATATAAATGAAGAAGAGGTATTTGAAAATATAAATAAGTAAAGATATAAATACCACAGAATTCTCATACTTGATTGTATTAGTTAAATGATCCTCATCGTATTATAACAATCAAATCAACTATTCAAGATGTTTGGAAGTCTGATTTCAAGGAACCCCTCCATAAACTTGTGGATACTACAAATCGATTGGTTACTCATACTTATTCTTTTGCTAAATACATCTTTCTAAAGGAGATGGAGATCACCAATGATCAGTTTGATATGAATACCTACGTGAAAAAGGGGTTCTTTGTTGAAGTGTTTCTATCGCTTGTTGAACGACAAGTTCGTGACGGAACTAAAACTGGAAAGACAAGACTTAGTGCAAATGTAGCGGCGTTCAGGGCTATTATTAATAAACATAAAGACACGTATTTTCAATCAGCAAAGTATACACCACCTAAAATCACGAATGCACAGCAAATTGCTTTATACGAATGCGAAAAAATTCACACGGCCTACTTCAATAACCTGAAGTCCCAGTTTGGCAATAGATTACGAATGTATCTAAACTGTGCTTGTAAGTTGAAAGAAAAAAATCTCTGATATCCGTACTAGAATGGCAAGTGAAAGATATTCCGAAGAAGACATCCGCGATATGATCAAGAGAAATGTCACACAACCATGCAACAACATCAAAGATCAAGTCTCAAAAAAAGAAGTACCTAAAGCTACCAGTATGTTGAACTTGGAAAGTGTAAATGAAATCAAAAGCTTTATCTCAATGTATCCAGCAGAATACAACTTTCAGAAATCATCTATCTATTATGACGTTAAAGCAAATCCTCAAAAACATTTTAAAGCATTCTATAGACTGA
>JNDS01005414.1:0-16054 GCA_000697035.1 Rhizopus stolonifer B9770
TAAGCTTTTTTATCAAATGCTCTTATTTGATACAAATTTTTTATTAATCTTTTGTGTCTCTTTTTTTTTTCACGTTGTAATAAGATATGAATCATTCGTATTATAGATTAAGTATTTTATTTGTCTTATTTCAACATATATAAATTATTACCATTTATACTTTTCTTTCTTTATTATATATAGCTTAAATCTATGTAGCAAAAGGTGTATTGGTTGCTAAGGTTGATTTGGAAGACAAAATGAATTCTGTATTAGAAGATTGTGTTGAATTTCTGGTATAGAATGGCACCTCTGCCTTAAGAAGTTGTGTAACGCTCCGAAAATGAGTGGAGTGCCTGCTTGAAGATGTTGAATTTCTGGCATAGAATGGCACCTCTGCCTTAAGAAGTTGTGTAACGCTCCGAAAATGAGTGGAGTCCCTACGCGCCTCTTGTATTTGCACTGCTTTAAGCGCAAACGGGGCCTCAAAAAAAACGGAGTATTTAAAACGGCGGCTTAATGGGGTTTTTGGAGCGTCATTTCGGAGCGCGCGTAGTAATTCCCTTTTTTTTTTCCAGAATCTCTTTGCCTGAATTTGGGCAGTCTCTTCAATGGTTTTCAGAATATATTAGAGATCTATCAGATTTTATTTTGAATGGTTTTTTTTTTTTTTTTTAGGAAAGAAGGTGTTCTTTTGCCAAACAGCGACTCCAAAAAGGTATTGGGTGCTGAACCCAACCTTGGCAGTCATTGGCATTTGTAGTCTCAAAAGCAGTTGCTATCCTAGGTGTTAATTGGTCTGTTTCTGCTAAAGGGTGTCGCTTGGTATATGACTTGATTTTTGACTAACACTCTTTGATAAGGCTTTAAAATGGTGAATGGGGCGATATAAATAATGGCTTGTTACCACGCTTCTTTATGCACTCTGTAACAAAATTTGAATGATGAATCCTACAATTATCCATGACGATATAAACTCTATGCTTTCCTTGCTTATCTAAAATATTCATTGTTTGTTCGATAAATTTTACCACATGATGAGCAGTGGTACCTTTGTTGAGTTTTATCTTCGGCCTTTGCTTTTCTTTTCTTTTTCTCTTATTTTCGGGTAAAGGGAATTATTTTTCGATCTTCTCTGCATCATTTGGTTTAAGTGGGTCTACTTTACAAAAATTTACGATTCCCCGAGAAGATGTGCACGCAATAATAGATATATTGTCGCCTCTGTATTTTGGTACCTTGGCAATCGCGGGATCACCTCTATTTTGGACCAGCCTCGAGTTCTAATCTGATGAGAATTAAACCCGGCTTCGTCTACAAATACACAATTTTCCATATAGTTTACGCCAGCTGTTTTCCAAGCAGAAACAAAGTCATGCCGTAACCGTATTGTCCTATCAGAATTCCTTTCAAGGTTGTATGGCGTGATATTTTTGAGAGAAAGCTTGCAATGGTTTACCGTATGGTTTCTTACAGTTGAGCCAGTAACTGATAATCCTTCAAATTTAGCACAAAGCAATTTTATTGCACCGCTCGCAGTAATACAGTAGTTCAAGTCCACTTGTTCAATCAGATACTATGTATACTCTGTACCAAGCTTCGTATTTCTGTTTAATTTACCAGCATTAGCTTTTGATTTCCCTTTTAACGCAGCCTGAATTGAATTAGTACACCTTTTTCGGAAAGTATTCGTACACTTTAGGAAAAGCATTTTGCTCTTTAGTAAAATTACCCTTTACTCCAATACATTTTTCATTTGCACAAAAAAAAATTTTTTTTTAGCTCTAATCTATTTTGGATTTGCTTATTTCAAGTGTATTAGTTACGCAAAAATTTGTAGTGATAAAGGTATAAATTTATTCAAAAGAGGAAAAAGTAAAGAAAGCTTTTAGACTCTTCTTTTATATTATTTCAAACTATTCCACCAGTTATTACTTTGATAATAAGGACTACGTTAACTACGACTTAAACTCTAAACCTTGGGTTTTTACGCTTTGCTTACTTCATATCCATTACAACAACCTCAATGAGCAACTTCCATAATGGGCACAACACGAACAAAGCTCAGATGCAAAGTAAGAAATCCAACCCTAGGATTGGGTCTCAGGCATATGAAATTAAAAAAAAAAAAAAAAAAAAAAGTTGTGATTTCACAGTTAGAAAGCGTGTAAGTCAAAGTTGGTAAATCTCATTTTTTTAAGCAATATGATATATACTTCAGAGGGAAAAAAAAAAGTTTATCTCATGTGTAAAAAGGGCTCATTTCGCCCATACCAGCTTTGTCTTCTACCTCGGTTAGCTTCATGATGTTGGGATTGACGAGAGAGGAGAGATTATCATCAGGAAAAGAGGCAAATCGATATTGCTTTAACACCTTCTTATGCTCAACCTCAAGCTCACGTACAACATCCACGGTTTTCTGAAGGAGATACTATCGAGTGAAAATGGTTATTTTGGTTGGCTTATTGATCTACACTTTCTGTTTACCTTCATTTTCCAATAAAAGTTTAGAGCTTTGGAAAGCTGCTCAGTCACTTGGTCAAATTTAGTGTCCAAGTCAAGGGATTCCTCCAGCCACAACTCGCAGGCAGGACCTTCTTCCACCTGTCTTAAGCTCCACATATACACAGTCGTGTCTATTTTAAAGCAAGCAACCATTAAACCTAATTCCTATCATGTGTTGGCACAACGTACCTGTAGCATGTACAAAAAGTACTTTCATTCTAGAAAATATTTCAATTGTTCTGAGGTAGAACTCATCCGCGATAGTCTTAAGCATAGACAAAGAGCCAAAAAGACCTTTGTGATGATCAAACGACGTTTTGGTTTTGTCTTTACTGCCAAAGTGATACGGCGTTTCTAGCAGAACCCCAGGCTCTCTTAAGCTGTACAGCTTGATGATGCCATCTGCCTTATACAAATTAGCATCATCATTGTCTTTTAGTTGCTTCTTCATTGCTATTAGGGGTGCCTCTCCCATCTTGAACTCTGCATCAGAGTTTGTTTCGTTTGCAATTGCGTTGGCTACTGCCTTCAGAAAAGGAACGATCAACAAATCATTAAAAGTAGCTTCTCCATCTTCAATATCTTGCTTACAAGAGTAGATATCATGGCTATAATCATCATGTTAATATCGAAATTCATCTATAAATATTGACATAAATATATTGATCATTACTATGCTCCAAATACGGCCTCTAAGAAATCGAAAACTATTTCATTCTCATCATCATCAGGAACATGTTTCATTTTTTTTTTATATTCCTTCATGTCTGCCTATTTTTTTTTATAACAATAATTGGTAAGACGCCCACAGCATTATATGTCTATACTATGTTACACTATCAATCACTAAGTTTAAGAAATCAATTGTGCTAGCAGGAAGGGCAAATAACTTGTCTTTTTTCTCTTCCAAATGTTGTTGATATAATTTCTCATCAAGATTAGGTCTCCATGAGACAATACGGCCGGCTCGGATGACGTTATGATATTCAGGGCTAACAGTTGATTCACGTTTTTTAGCTTTAGTTGCCTTTTCTAATGGATTTCTTTATTATTACCTATACGGATGGAACTTTTTTATGTTTGTTTCGTTTTGGATGAATGTAACCCAATCCTTCCAAATACTGGATACCTGTAGAAAAAAGTGAGTATTTTGAGTTGAAGTAGATTATTATTCATACCTCTTCCTTCATTTTCCCTTTCCTCATTGTCTTCGACCTTGAACTGCCTCTTCTGAGCTCTGTAATCACTGGTAGTGCTGCCGCTAGCAGCTTCATTTGTCTATTATAAAGAATAAAAAGCAATCATTAAAGTTTATATACAGTGACAAATTGCTATATAATTACATTGCTATAGAATCTACTGTCTTGAATGGTGTTGCTACCACTGCAAATAATTAGGGTTCGTCGGGTGTTTTGCTGGACCGGATATCGCACGTTTGTCGGGATTGTGGTCGTTGTAAAAAATGAAAGTGTAAATATTGAGAAAAGTACTTTAGTCCAAAAAAAAACTAAAAAAAATTGGTCAACCAAAATTGATGTCATTGGCCAATCAAAATCGATTTCATATTTTTAGAAACAATGTCGCTTGCTTAGAAATCACGTCGTGGTTCTTGGCACTCGAAAAATATAAATAGAGAGGGAGTACTTTTTTCTTTGGTGTTTTTCTTTTTCGACACTTTACAGTTCAACATGAGTACAATATTTCTATATGAAGATGGGCATGGGAATGTTATTGATGAGAATGGTGATCTTGAGCCCATGGATTACATTGTATGAGTAGCAATAGTCTCAACAATAAATTCATTCTGATCAACAGAGTACTTGGAAAATGCAGTCCCCAATGAATCTCCTCTGACTTGCCCAATATTGTTAGAAAAGCCAAAAAATGAAGATATTCGTATGAAGGAGGCAAAATCAAAGCGAGAATATGTGCGTTATACAGTCCAGGATAAGGCTAGGTTTTTCGATCTAAAGATTGAAAACTGTATGACTGCATCAGCTGCAGCAAAGCAGTTGGGCATTCACACTCGAACAGCTTATAGATGGGTTATCCAGTATAATGTGTGCCCAGACAGTATTTTTGAGAGATGTAAAAAGGTAGGTCGTAAGTGCCTCTTAACTGAAGAGCATAAAACGACTGTTATCAACTTCATCGATGCTAATCCCTCTGTTACTGTTGTTGAAGTAACCGAGTATTTATTGAAGCGAATCCATGATCTTAGAGTATCACGCAGCACTGTTAATAACTTTATGAGACGTGAATACAACCTTTCGTTGAAAAAAGCAGATTTTCATTCTATTGAGAGAAACAGTCCAACAAAGATTGAGGAACGGCACAATTGGGTTTGTAAATGGAAAAATACAGACATGAACTTTTTGACGAATTGTGTGTTTCTTGACGAGTCTGCTTTTGATATAAATATGAAACGCTCAGGAGCCTGATCCAATAAAGGTACTCGTGCTATTGTTACCAGGCCTACTACGAGTGTAAATACAACGTCGGGTTTGATTACCGTCAGAGTAAAAAAGCCTAGACCTGCTAAGAAGAGAAAAGCTGTTGGATATATAAGCTCAGAAACTGTAACAGGTCACTACATTAATTTCTTAAAAATGACTCTCGATGAAATGGACAAATACCCACATATGAAAGGCCACTATGTTGCTATGGATGATGCACTCATTCACACGCATGAAAACATAAAGAAGTATATTGAGTATCGGGGATATAACTCAATTGAACAATTCTGGGCGGTGGCAAAGAGTAAAGTTAAGCATCATCGGTTTTTGCAGGAAGACGCTTTGTCCAAGAGGATTACAGAAGTCTGCAGCAGTGTGAAGACAAGTCATTTCAAAGGGTTTGTCTCGCATTCTTATCAGTGTTGGGATAAATATCGAAGCAGACAACCAATGTAATGACCTAAACGAATGTGCAATTAGGAGAAAATGGCAATCAGACAAAAAAACAAAAAAAAAGTACATATCTCTTGGTTCATCCAATTTTATTTTGAGAAAAAATAAAGAGGGTGTCGAGAAAAAAAAGTTGGTAATGATGAAGGAATTAATACGCGCGCAATTGTTTTTGGATACGGAGGGCCACTGTTTCATTTGCCTTGGAAATATCGGATGAAATGATTTCTGCCAGATGTTGTAAAATTTGGTTGTTCAAAATGCTATTGCCGATGATTATCATCTCCATGTCGTCGCCAAACAGATGCAAAAGATCCTCAAATAATTTCTTGATTTTCCCATTATTTTTGCATTTGTTATGCAACGAAGCAACAAAATCCTTGTCAAGGTGTGCTCCGGAAGGCGAATGAATAATGGAATAGGCGATCCGCTGGAAAAGTCGAGATGCGATCATGGAAGCGTTTTCATTGTCCATCGATTTTGTTGAGCCTTCATAATCGCAGTAGGTGAAGACTGTGTAGGGCTGTAAGTGACTAAGTAATGTGGCATCGCTGGATGCACGGCAGAGGTAGTAAGTGGTTGGATGGTGGAACTGTGAACGTAGTTGCCTCGCCTGGGCAATCAAACTGAACGGTTCGATGGACCGTGTTGACGCATTTGACTCGATCTTTTTTGCCTTTGTCCAACTGACCTGATCGATGAATATTTTCGTATGCTGTGGTGACGTAGCAAAATGACACGATGACGGCCCCACTTTTGGTTCCTCGCTTTGGTCCAGGCGTATAATGGATGTAATTAATGCAGTACAAGTTTGTGTAACGATGACAAGTTTGGAACCATCCCCTGTACTTCGGATGTGTGGCCAGATATTGGCGTACGTTGGTTTAGTTGTGAAGATCGACACGCTTGATAAAGATGGCAGTTCGCGATGGATATCGGCTGATTTTGTTCCTCCATACATTTCCACCGTATTCACAAGAATAGCCTCGCCGTTGATGATGTGGTAACGCAGTGAAAATTGAGACAATCGGTGAATAAGTCTCTTGATTATCTCTTTTATTCGACTTAAGACCAGAGAGAGAGTCCATTTAATACAAACTACGTCTTTAAATAGTGGAAGAATAAATGTTAAGGAACCGAAGTGAAACAAGGTCAATGGAAATTGAGCTTGTGAGCTTAATTGGAGGTTTTGTTATTATTTCTTTTTAAGAGGCGTTAAATAAGAATGTATGAAGCGAAGCTTCGTATGTTCTTATTTCATATAAGCTTTTAGCAGTAATCTCATACGATATTTAGTATTCATACCCTTAAATACGACAGATGACGTTCATTAAAACTGCACCTGCCAGTACCTGAGCACAAGCAAATTTGACCTGTGGTTCATGCAGCCAATCCTTATTGAACAATAGCTCTGTAGTATCATCCAATTCGAAATATTCGCAGCTTGCGAGCAGTCGTCGATGTGGTGACTTGTAGATCAGAGATGCCAGGTCGTTGCAGATGCTTGGTTCAATCGCATTGGTGTCCAATGGTCGCTTTGATGGGATGATCGGTCTGCATTCAAATGTGCGGTTGCTCATGCTTTTGATGTTTTTGTGGTGGCTGAACGCATCGTATTCCACTTCATTTCCATCATCATCACAGCTAATGAGAGCAAACGGTTCCAAGGGTATTCTTTCAATGATCCATTTATCTTTGATCTTTTCTTCTTCGGTCGCATCCATGGATTGACACGCATGTATGATTGCTTGGTCATAGTCACGTTGCATATTTGATGTTTTCGTCGAGATTGGTGTTGCCGACAAGGCTGTTGTTGGGCACGGCAACAAGCTTCATTGCTACCGCCATATCCTCAAAATCATCAGCAGCCAAATTCACATCTGGGGACAGGAAAAATGAATAATTAGATACTCGTACTTTTTTTCATCACGTTGTTCTTGAATACTGACCTGCATTGCTACCGTTAGATTTGCAGACGTTGATATGTTTTTTGAAGGAATCCACGGAACGGTACGTTTTGTCGCAAAAAAGACACCTCAAAACATCGTTCTCTCTTTGAATTTCAACATCTACTTTGCAATCTACCACAAATATGTTCAATGAGCTGACATTCATCTATTACATCACCTTGTTTCCAAGATTTCTTGTTTTACCATTCGTCGTATAGTCCATCGTATAACATGCAGCATAATATTGATACTTGTGATTGGACGCTGTTCTTGAGGTTTGGAAACTTGGTTTCTTCTCTTTGCACAATCCGTTTGCACAGTGAATATTTGTTTTTGTTGTCATAAACGAGAAATCAAATCTCCTTTATTTTTTCTCGACACCGTCTTTATTTTTTCTCAAAATAAAATTGGATGAACCAAGAGATATGTACTTTTTTTTTGTTTTTTTGTCTGATTGCCATTTTCTCCTAATTGCACATTCGTTTAGGTCATTACATTGGTTGTCTGCTTCGATATTTATCCCAACACTGATAAGAATGCGAGACAAACCCTTTGAAATGACTTGTCTTCACACTGCTGCAGACTTCTGTAATCCTCTTGGACAAAGCGTCTTCCTGCAAAAACCGATGATGCTTAACTTTACTCTTTGCCACCGCCCAGAATTGTTCAATTGAGTTATATCCCCGATACTCAATATACTTCTTTATGTTTTCATGCGTGTGAATGAGTGCATCATCCATAGCAACATAGTGGCCTTTCATATGTGGGTATTTGTCCATTTCATCGAGAGTCATTTTTAAGAAATTAATGTAGTGAAGTTGTCAAGATAAACCATTTGAACTTAATCTTTTGGTTCTGGTGCAGCACAGGATTGTATCAATTGCAATCAATGTACTTTTGTTTCATAAATGCTTTTACGTCACCATCTTGCCCAGGGACGTCATATGCTCTGCAATTACTTAGCCAAATCTTGACAGCGATGTCATTGCCACCTTGTTCAAGGACGACCATTTCAAGACCTGTAAATGTGCTTGCATGTATTGGTTTGACTTTATGACCTATTTCACAGCTGTATTATAGAGATGTTGATCACTGTTTGTATGCAAAAAGAACTTACACAAGACCAGAACACCGGGCACATATGAATGTGTTTAAGGATATATTGGCAAAAAACGGGCTCTAAAGAATACGATGAACTATCTAGCTACTGTCTAATCTTTCTTACGTTTGTGGAAAAGCCAAAGCACCTTTTGTTTTCTTTAATCAGTAATAAGGATTTCATTTTTCTACATAAATATGAGTATCTTTCGTGAGCCCATGATCGCTAGCCTTTGGTTCAAGACTTCTTGCTTTTTGGGAGATAACAAAGACATGATGTTTTAAAACGACAACTTTAGAAAAGGAAAAAAAAAAAATAGATACGAGAGAGAGGGAGACAAAAGTTAGCTTTATACCGTGGCTTGTTTCTCTTTCATGATTTATATTTTCTGGGCAAAGTGTGATTACTTTTGTGTCACACAATATGTCTTTTCTAAACACAATGCGATTTCCGCTTCGAGCCATTTGGGATATCAGAGGCTATCCGACAGAGTCTTTACTATGGCCTGCAAAGAAACAAGAGAACAAAACTGTCTTATTTTTTATTCCGGGTAACCCTGGTTTAGTAGAATATTATACACCTTTTTTCCAATCCATCTATGAAAAATTGCAATCTCCTCATCTCGAGATCGTTGGGGGTAATGAAAGATAATCAAAACCTACATTTTAACCCTTTTTTTTTTTTTTTTTTTTCACTATAACAGTATCTCATAAAGGACATTCTGTAAACTACCGTGCAGATACTGCTAGAGATAAGACACTTTACTCTCTGGAAGATCAAATTCAGCATAAAGTAGAATGTTTGGATACACTCATAGAAGAAAATGGTCCAGAAACAAAAATCATTTTGATAGGCCACTCCATTGGCGCGTATATATCAGCTGAGGTTTTGAAGAAGAGACCTAATCATGGTATTAAACGCGTTATTGCACTCTTCCCTACCTTGAGAGATATTGGCGTTACACCTAACGGTATCTACATCTCAGTAAGTTTATTGAACAAATGTTTTTTTTTTTTTTTTTTACTAAAGCAAGAACCTCCAAAGAAACTTGTTAACTGGGTGCCTACTTTTGCTTTTGGAGCAGCTGGATCTTTAATCTCTTGGATGTCACCACCTTTAAGACAGTTCCTTGTTCAATCCTTCACAAAACAGTCTGGTCCTGGCCTTGAAGTAACAGCACATCAATTGCTACACTCTTCTGTATTAAAAAATGTGATTACTATGGCGCGCTTTGAGATGGATTCTGTCAAGGACTTGGATCACGAATTTTATAACCAGCATCTTGAAAAATTCATTATTTATTATTCTGAAAATGACCAATGGGCACCAAAAGATCATTATGATTATATGGTGGAACATTTCGAAAAAGGTAATCAGTATATTTGCTTTACTTAAAAGTTGTTTTAAAAAATCTGCGATTATAGGTGATATTCATTTGTGTGAATTAAATATACCTCATGCGTTTTGTTTAGGTATATATATAAAAAAAAAAAAAAAAAAAAAAAAACACACACACACACACACACACACACACACACACACACACACACACACAGATAATGACCCTTTTTTTTTTTAAGAACCTAACCATATTGAATACATGGCTGATAAAGTGAACTTTTGGCTACAAAAGGACTTGTCTTAATTTTTTTTTACTGATAACTCACCATCTAAAAAAAGAGAACAAAATTTACATTTTTTACAATAAACTATTGCTTTATGCATAATGTACACTTTCTCTCTGCATCTCGTAATGTAATCCTGTATTTTTTCATCTTTTTTTAAGAAAAAAACATATGATCATTATTATTTGAAGTAGTAAAACAAAGACATTAAATGGTAAGATAAGTAACAGCGACGAAAGCAATAACTGCAATGCTACCAGTTTTCAGGTTGTTGGCAGCATTTGGGGTCTGACTAGAGGTGGTGTTTGATTGAGAGGCCGAAGGGGCATGAGAATCACTAGAAACGCTCCCTGCGGAAGATACAACAGATGTTACGTTCAAATCAGATGCAGATGCGGTGGTTACTGGGACTGAGATAACACCACTAGAAGCAGTCATTACATTTGCGGTAGTAGCTGAATTAGAAGTAGAAGCTGATGGGATGATTAATAATTAGCTTATAGTAACCTGTATACAAAAAAAAAATCTTACTCGATTCACTTTGAATGCTTGTCGTGACAGCAGTAGAAGAAGATGGTGTATCCACGATGGAAGAAGAGGAAGGAGTTACGGTGGAAGAGGAGGAAGGAGTTACGGCGGAAGAAGAAGAAGTTGTGATTGTAGCAGTCATAGTATTAGTAGTTACCTCAGCTGTAGTAACACTTGTTGCATCACACGCATCACTTTTATGAAGCTGCCACCAAGCACAAGCACTAGCAAACTCTTGATTGAAGAGATCGGGATTAGCACAAGACACCATACACATGCCAGCCTTAGTCATGAAAGCCATGTATTCTGAAGTGCCTTTATTACACATAATGGTAAGAGACTTGAGAAAGTTTTGAGAAGAACTATCGCTAGTCCAATCACTATAAAAGGTTTTCCCGGCTTCCTATATGTGTGCCATTATTAGACTCGGTTAGTTGCGGATGTCCCCGCCGTCTTGGCTTTTATATACCTCGTTACAATTAGCAAAACATGGCCCAGCTGAGGGAGTATTGTACGTTGGGTTACAATTTTGAGCAGAAACAGCAGCAGCCAAGGTAGCAACAAGAGTGGTCAGGATCAATGAATGCATATTATGTGGAGAGAGAAAGGACAAATGACAAATCTGGAGCTTATTTTATAGACTTTTGCCCACAACGTTACATTGGACAGATGCGTCTCAATACTTGAGGTTTCTTTTTCCTTTTCTTAACGTTACGCAAATGTAAGACGGGGCCAAAAAAAGGTAACATTTGCACGCGTCGCATTGTAAGAAAGTGTAAAAATAAGAAAATAGAAGGGAAAGTATGTGCCACAAATTTTATCAGATCTTTATTTTTATTTTTTTTATTAATATTGCAATTTGTCAGCATTGTTTTTTTGTATTTAACAAAGACAAGATGCTTTGGGCAAGTTTTTCAAAGCATTAGTTGAATGTGTTTTTTTTTTTTTCGATTTGATAATATTCAATTCATCTTTTTTCTCCCCTCCATGTGCGGGGAAATGATGATTTTAACTGAAACAGAAAAAGAAGAAACTTCTTTTCGTTATACTCTAAAATCACTGATGATTTTTATTTTAGCATCTGATAAGAGAACCCTTTTTTTTTCTTGTGTGGTTCGGGGATCATAGAATTTGAATCTGATAAAAAAATAATCATATGAATTACACAGCACAGTATAAATTCCGCTTTATGTGAAACGATAAAATGCTTTCCATTGCAAGTAAAAAAAAAAAAAAAAAAAAAAAAAAAAAAAAAAAAAAAACGGACCTCTTCAAACTTTTTTTTTTTTTCTTTTTTTTTTTTGTGTGTTTACTATTTTCAAAGAAATAATCAATCATGCATTACGAATCGAGTATAAGAGAGAAAACTGAACTAACACAAAATAATATCGTCACAATGGAGGAGACTGATTCCTTGCATCAAATCGATGAAGCAGCACCTCGAAAGTTTCTTTGGTGGATTCCTCTCCAACAACATGTGCACCCTTTGCAATTTCTGGCTTTTATATTTTCTGTCTTTGTGTCTTTATCTTGTATCGTCTACATTGCCGGAACTCAATCTCAAATCATCATGGGTGTACTTGGTATCTACACCAACACGGGTGATATTACTGGTTCTTTATCGCTTTACGCTGAAATTGTTGCTGTGGTCGGTGTTGTAATATGGTCCATGGCGTCGGACACAATAGGCCGACGAGGTGTGATGAGTCTCTCGATCCTACTGATGGGAACTGCCATTGTCTGTTATCCTCATGTCCGCAATGTCTACCCAAGTATGCTTATTCTTAAATTGGTTTTCTCGATTGGATCTTCTGGCTCCACCGCAATGATGGTGTCAATGATGATGGAGGTAGCTCATGGAAAGGGTGGTCTTGTCTCTGGGTGCATTGGTATCGCATCAGGTCTCGGTGCTACATTTGCTGCCCTTTGTTTATTTATGGTACCTGCATATTTAGCTATTGCTTACCCAGGAGTGAACAATGGAGTGAAATATGGTCACAGCGCTATTGGAGGCACAACTATGGTTATTGCAGTTATCCTGTTCTTTTGTATGCCCAAGGATGCGTACACTCGTCCTAGCGTAAATCACTTCAAGGCCTATGGTACAAAGCTCTATCGTGGCATCTTGGCTGGCCGAGAACCCCGTATTGCTCTTGGATATGCTTCAAGTTTCTTTGCCCGTGCAGATGAAATTATTATCACCAACTTTATTTCCCTCTGGGTGCAACAATATTATATTGAAGCCGGTAAATGTAAAGTCGGACAAACCTGTCTTTACTCGATGGCCTCCTCCTCTACCTTGACCGGATATGCTCAACTGGTTGCCCTGGCATCCACACCCTTTTTCACTCTTGGTTCCGAGTACCTTCCTAAAGAGTGGGCCGTCTTTCTTGCTGGAGCAGTAGGTGCATGTGGTAACATTCCTTTTGCGTTCTCAATTGATCCTACTTCAAAACTTTCCTTGGGTTTTGTCATCTTGATTGCCGTTGGGCAATATGGTATGATTATATCTGGTATGGCTATGGTTGCTGGCAATTATGTTGACCGAAAAGACAATGCAGCTGTCTCTGCTTGCTACTCTTTTATTGGTGCTATTGGTATCATCATTCTTTCCAAGGTTGGTGGTGTCTTATTTGACCGTTGGATGAAGGGTGCCCCGTTTTTACTCTTGGGTATCGGTCATTGTTTAATGTGTCTCATGTCATTTGTAGTTTATGTTCACCGTTTTATCGTTGAAAGACAAAAGAAAAAGAAAAACAACGAATAATTCAAGTTTACGGAAAGGCTTTTTTTTATATTTATATATTTACAAAATTTAATAAAAATATTAACAATTATAATTTATATTGTAATTTGTCTTGCATTCGTGAAAAATTAGAAACAAGTGTTTCAACAGTCATGAAAGTCTTGGCTACTCCTTTTTATCTAGAATATACCACATATTATGAATACAGTGAGCCTTGCTGTTTACTTTTAATGGCGTTTGGCATGTTTGGAATGCTTTTCAAATATAGAGTCTATTCATGAAAATTGGCCGCTTTAAAATAAGGTAGTTGAGCAACTAGAATGTTCATTTAATCTTTAGGCTAATTTTTATAAACACTGTTTCTACTAATGCATACCTGAATTTTACAGTATAGCCATTATCGCTCAAGTTGTTTACTGTATTTGTCTCAAAAATCTCGGAGGAGCGTACTAATTGCCTAAGACTAAAGTTGAAGTAGATGTTTTTTTTTTTTTTTTTTTTTTTTTTGTAGTTAATCACTTTGATTGCATTTCAACCGCTGTGTGCATGTATAAATTGGTTAAAAGTTGGTCCTTTGTTTTACAATTTGATGCATATTTATACAGTTGACTCAAAGTATCTTTCGATTTGCAAGTTTGAGCTCTCTATAAAAGTCATAGTTATAAAAAAAATCATATAGTAATAATTCTTATTGTCTCATTTTTATCTTTGTAATTCTTTAAAGATCTCTGTTATTCATTAGTAAACATATTTAGCTGAATTTCTTCCATGTCATCAAAATATATCAATTGCGTTGTTCATTACTAGGCTAAAGTAAAGTTGATGGTATAAGCGACTCAAAATAATTGAAACTACTTTCTTATCTTACCATTTAAAGTGCCAATCTTTGTCTTTTGACTTCTTTATTTTTATTAGTGAAACAAGAAAATATTCTAGGTTGATATTAAGACCATTACTAGTTTCTTCAATCTAGTTACTTTACGAATTATCAGGCCTTAAAATACTACAGTTTTTTTCTTTTAAAACAGCTACATGCCTCTTTTTTTTATTAGAAAAAAAAAAAAAAAAACTTTCAAACACTCATTTAATTTTTTTTCTTTTCTATATAATATTTACTTTACTAGTTTTTTTATAAAGACTATTATCCATTAGTTATATCCGAAGTATTGACTTTATTGTCGAGTTTATTGTCACCTTTTCTTTTTCTTTCTTTCTATTATTTATTATCAAAGCCATTTAAAAACTATGGAAACAGTTGCATGCAATCTTCAATTAGTATGTTTTAACTTTCATGTTGTATATATTTTGCATAAATATCTCACCTTGGGCTTCTAATGGATGGCTTTTTTTTTTGTTTTTACTTTTTGGAAAAGAAATACTTTAAAAAACCTGCACCTTTTTTATCGGTAAGCATAGAAGCACGGAAGGCTCATGGTTTTTATTTTATTTCAATTGTAATAAAATCCAACAATTTTTTAATCTGTGATTCAAATCCGGTATATAACTTATGAATATAAAGCTAAAGAAATATATACTTATTCGCTAAATAATAGTCATGTTGATCGTTCTGTAAAAGAAGGACAGCTAAAGTTATTGAAATAAGTAACTTAGACGGTTCTTTAATTGAAAGGCTACCATTCGCTAACATTAAACTCAATAAAACCTTATATGGTAGATTGATCTTACAAATATTTTTTCCGCTCATAAAATTACTATATATGGTAAATATTGTAGGAATAAAACTTACAACTTCTTTAAACTTTCATCTGAAAGCGCGGATGGTTAAGTGGTATAATCTTCGCCTGCCACGCGAAGGGCCCGGGTTCGATTCCCGGTCCGCGCACTACATTTTGCTTTTGACTTCTTGATTGTTGTTGCACAGCAACTTCAAAACTGTTATGACACTGAGGAACAATACTGGTCTGACAGTGTAGCCCTAGATTCATGTATTGAAAGCCAAAATTCTGATGCGATAGAAAACATTGTTGCCCAGCATCCTTTTATTTCTTGGAACACCGATTACATTACACAAAATCAACAACAATGGTTCTCAAAAAAAAAAAAAAAATTAGTATAAATATCTCTCGTTTGCTCTGAAAAACAAGACCTTCACTTTACTTTTAACTTTAATTTATCTTATTACCTTTTTCTTTTTTCACTTAATAAATCACAAGTGTTATATATAATTTTTGATCTTATTACCAACAAACAGGTCAAGTCCCTTGAAGCTAATAATCTTCATTGTAATCCTCTTTATTATCTCTTTATTTCTTTTTATTTTAACTTTATCAACACATCCAAGATTGATCTCCTATACAAGTTCTGGTGGTCACCCAAACGAAGAATATACTCTCTATTTTGAACTCAATATCAACTGTCTCATACTTTATTCACCACTTAAACTTATACAACTACATTTTCAAAAGAAACAATACCAACAATTACAATATAAAGATTTAGTTGTTTCTTTATCACGATCAACTGCAAAAATAATAATAATAATAAAAAAAAAATGTCGCATTGAACATATCGGATAATGATCTAACAATCTAATTGAACTTTACGAGAAAATGAAGTCCTAAAGTTCATTGAATTATAACAAACTAAAAAATCACTTCATTCTAATATTTGCTTCACTGACCCCAAAAAACGATAATACATGACAATGGCCTAACTAAACATCTTTACTTTGTTTGCCCCCCCCCCCCCCCCCCCTC